>JAOQMP010043330.1:0-11321 GCA_027563575.1 Erythroxylum pedicellare | reverse complement strand
AACTTAAGACGAAGCAAAAGTCAACCTAAGATGATACAGATGGTCAACTTAAGACGAAGCAAAAGTCAACCTAAGACTATACCGATGGTCAACTTTAGACAAAGCGTCTTTACAGACGATACAACTCTTAAGACGAATGACGTCATCATAGACAATATGATGTCATCACAGACGATACGCTTTACAGACGATATGTCTTTACAGATGATTTACAGAAAATGCATCTCTTAAGACGAATGACATCATCACAGACGATATGACGTTATTACAGACGATACATCTTTACAAACGATGCATCTTTTAAGACTAATGACGTCATTACAGACGATATAACATCATCACAGACTATACGTCTTTACAGACGATACATCTTTACAGATGATGCATCTCTTAAGATGAATAACGTCATCATAGACGATATATCTTTACAGACGATGCATCTCTTAAGACGATACCAATGTATACTCCTAAGCATCTCCCTTCCAAGGACCATAACTTACGACCTAGAAGTTCAAAATTCTATACTATATATCGTTGGAAAGCTAAAAGAGAGACCTACAATTTTCCAAAAGGCACATTTGCCTATATCGGCCTAGTTAGAGCAGCTTTTCTCCCAAAGCCAAAACAAGAATCCTACCCCAGTGAAAACTTGAAATTTTCATATAAAGACTTGAAATGTCATAAACAACCATAATGTATATGTATTTTATTCACATCAAAATACGAGTTTTACAAAGCTTTAGTAGGCATTTAAGCCAAAAATACATTAATATCTTATAATACCAAAAATACAAAAGGTACTGGAACCAAGGTCTGCTCAAATGCAACTAAAGTCTTGCTTTTCAAGGTTGGCTTCAAATACAAAATATACAAAAATTGGAGTGATGCCTTGACCCCTGTTTACTCGATATCTTGCTCATCACCTGGATGTAGGGGAGGAAAAGGGGGTGAGCTTAAGCTCGTGGGTAACAATTTATAAAAGCAAAACCATTTATGAAGTCCTTTCCAATGCAGAAATTCATGTTATTGCAAATCATGTATGCATCACCCTTTGTCAATTTATCATGAGCGCATAAGCATATCAACATGGTTCGAGTGGATCCAAAACAGAATGTACTACGCATTTCCACATAATGGTCTTACATAGTCGTGAACTTATGGAAGTCCTTAAAGGAGCTCCAGGCCACTTGCAGGCAGGTAGGAGAAGCCTTTTTGTCAAAGTGCACTTGACTTAACTTAGGGGATCACCACAAACCCACATAACATGTATTTCCATAACTGTACATTCAAAGAGTAATAACCGCACATTTTTAAAGTAGTTGAAACCATTTATTTCCATTTTCTTGAAAGAAACATTGATGGCTTATTACTTAATTATAAAACCGTCACCCACCTTGAATCTCTTTGCTTGAAAGCTTGTTCAAGGATGTCTCTCCTCTTGCCCCTCTTGCCTCCCTTGAATCTTCACCAATTAAAGAATTTCTTGACTCTAATGGAAGCTCTAATCTCCCTCTTTCTTTTTCCCTCCTTGATAACACTCAAAATCTCTCTTGAAGGCTTAGTAAAATTAAAACCTAGCTCAACTCTCCTTTTTCTCTCTATCACCGACTCTCTCTCTCTCTCTTCTTTCTTATTTTTCATTTTCTCTCTCTTCTCTTCTTCTTAACCAATGTTTTTGTCTTCTAAAACACAAGCCTACAATTCCTTCTTCCCATTTTGCCCTTCCTTCAATGCTTTAAGACTTTATAACTTATTTGATGTTCCAACAATGCCCCTTATGAAATCTTATCATTCTGACATTTTATTTCTCTTAACCTATAACATAATATCTTACTCACATTAACATGTTAATTAATTCCAATACAATTTAATCTAGCAAAACCCCAAATTAATTTAATCATGATTATTCATTAAAAAAATTTCAGGGGCCAACATTTCTCCCCCTCTTAAGAGAATTTCGTCCTCGAAATTATTACCTGAGTTATGGAAGAGTTGTGGATACTTCTCCGTCATGGCTTCCAAGGGCTCCCACGTGGCCTCTTCCAGATAATGGTTTCTCTATAGGACTTTTACTAGTTGAACCGTCTTGTTCTTGAGGACCTTTTTCTTAGTGTCCAAGATGTTGACTGAAATCTCCTTATAACTCAGATCATCTCTTAACTGAACCTCAGCTTCTGAATAATGTGAGAGGGATCCGATCTATATCTCCTCAATATGGACACATGAAAGACATCAAGTGTCCATGACAATTCCGGTGGCAACACCAATCTATAAACTAGCAGTCCAATCCTCTCAAGAATTTCATAAGGATCTACATATCTCGGACTCAACTTGCCCTTCTTACCAAACCTCATAACCTCTTTCTAAAGAGACGTCTTAAGGAAGACTTTTTCACCGACTTCATACTCCATCTCTGTTCGGTGTGCATCAGCCTAACTTTCCATTCTATCCTAAGCCACTTTAAGCCTTTGTTTAACTAATTTGACCTTGTCAACTATCATTTTAATGCTCGAATGGTACGAATTATTGTAAGCAAATTCGATCAGTGGCAAATGTTCATCCCAAGCTCCTTTAAAATCTATTACACATGCCCTAAGCATTCCCTCAAGTTTCCAAATGGTCCTTTCAGATTGACCATCTGTTTGGGGTGAAAAGTTGTGCTAAATTTTAACTCGGTCCCCAGAGCCTCTTGTAAGCTTCCCCAAAACCTCGAAGTAAACTGAGGATCTCTGTTAGCAACTATAGAGTCCAGAATCCCATGCAGTCTCACTATCTTATTGATATACTTCTTTACTAGTACTTGCAGAGAATCATTCTGTTTAATTTCCAGAAAATGGGCTGACTTCATCAAATGATCAACAATAACCCATATGGCATCGTGCTTCCTACTGGTCTTAGGCAAACCCATCAAAAAATCCATAGTCATTCTTTGCCACTTCCACTCAGGAATGGACAATGGCCTTAACTCGCCTGAAGGTGCCTAGTGTTTAGCCTTGACTTATTGACACACTAGACACTTACTTGCATATTCTGCTACATCCCTCTTCATGCCTTTCCACCAGAAATGCTCTCTCAGATCTATGTACATCCTAGTGCTAACTCAGTGTATGGAATAAGGTGGATTGTGTGCCTCATCTAATATCTCATCCTTCACCTCCTTGACATTTGGGATACAAAGCCTATTCCCCACAGTCATGAGTCCATCATCCCTCATTACCACTTTAGACTTCTTGCCATTCTGAATTTCTTCTCGGAGCTTCCTCAATCCTGCATCCTGTGTTTATAACTCCTTAACCTTCTCTCTGAGTGTCGGTCTCACTCTAAAGGTAGCAACAATACAATAAGGTTCCTCCTGCTTTAAACTTATTCTAAGCTTAGCCATCTCTTCCAATAATGACAGATAAATTGTCTGAATATAGGCTATTGAGGATTTCCTGCTTAAGGCATCCGCTACGATATTTGCCTTTCCTGGATGATACTCAATCAATAAATCATAATCCTTAAGCAATTCAATCCACCTTCTCTGTCTCAAATTCAACGCTTTCTAACTCAGTAAGTATTTAAGACTTTTATGGTCAGTAAAGATCCTCGTCTGAACCCCATATAGATAGTGTCTCCAAATTTTCATGGCAAAGATTACTGCTGCCAATTCTAGATCATGGGTCAGATAATTTAACTTATAAGGCTTTAGCTTCCATAAGGCATATGCTATTACCTTGTCTCCTTAGATTAATACATAACCCAGACCCTTTCTCGAGGCATCACTGTACACTGCATAACCTACATCTCTAGTCAGCAAAATCAAAACTAGAGTACTTGTTAATCTACGTTTGAGCTCTTCAAAGCTTTTCTGACATTCCTTACTCCAGATAAATTCCTGATTCTTCCTCATAACTTTGTCATCGGAGCTGTTATCATAGAGAATCCCTTAACGAATCTCCTATAATAACTTGCCAGACCTAGAAAACTCCTCACCTATAACACTGTCTTGGGTTCATACCAATTCACCACAGCTTCAACCTTCCTCAGATCAACATATACCCCATCCTTCGAAATCATATGTCCAAGGAATACTACCTCATGAAGCCAAAACTCACACTTGCTGAACTTAGCATAAAGCTGCCTCTTCCTCCGTGTTTGCAATACAATCCTGAGATGCTCCTCATGTTTCCCTTCACTCTTGGAATACACCAGAACGTCATTGATAAACACTATAACAAACTGATCAAGATATTCCTTGAGGACCCTATTTATAAGATCCATAAAAGCAACTGGAGCATTGGTCAGACCAAAAGGCATAACTAAAAATTCATAATGGCCATGCCATGAAGGTTGTCATGTTTACATCAGACTCCCTAATTATGAGCTGATGATAGCCTGACCTGAGATCAATCTTGGAGAAGACCCTTGATCCCTGCAACTGGTCAAACAAATCATCAATCCGGGGTAGAGGGTACTTGTTCTTAATGGTCACCTTGTTGAGTCTTCGATAATCAATGCACATGTGCCACGTTCCATCCTTCTTCTTAACAAACAGAATTGACGCTCCCCATGGGGACGAGCTTGGCCTTATTTACCTCTTCTTTAACAATTCTCCAACTGTTCCTTGAGCTCCTTCAATTTAGTTGGAGCCATTCTATACGATGGTATTAAAATGGTTGCAGTTCCAGGAATTAAGTCGATGGCAAACTCGATTTTGCTCACCGGTGGCAAACTAGGTAGATCTTCTAGAAACACATCTGGAAATTCCCTCACAGTTAGAAAATCGTCTAATATCCCTTCATTCGCATCAATGTCCACAACATGCGCTAAGAAGGCTTCACATCCCTTCCTCATCATCCTGTCTCTTAACAAAGATGAAACAATCTTAGGGGATGGTGTCCTTCGATCCCCTCTGAAGATCACCTTCTCATCATTACCAAGATCAAACTCTACCTCTTTAAGGCCACAATCTAACTTTACACAATATTTTTCTGTGATGTCCATTCCCAGTATCACATCTAGGCCTTTTAACTCCAACGATATCAAATCTACTACAAGTTTAGCATCTTCAATAAACAATTCACAATTCATATACACTTTACTTATTATCACCTCTCTCCCTCAGGGAGTGCTAATAATCAAAGGGCTATCCATAGGTACCAAATCAACATCATGTGATGTCATACTTGTAGAAACAAATGAATGTGTGGAGCTATAATCAATCAACAAATATACTGCAGAGTTAAATAATTGAGCCATACCTGTGACAACCTCTGGTGCGGCTGCTGCTTCCTCCCTTATGATGGTAAACACTCTGGCCTGAGTCTAACCTCTTGGCCTTCCTAAAGGAATAGCCTTCTTTGTAGCTCCAGAACTGCCCACTTCAGTGGCTGGCCGGGTTCTTACTATTTCAACTCTCCTTAGGGCTTCTAAATGCGACCCCTCCTGCCTTGTTACTTGGGGACAATCCCTAATCATATGTCCCTTCTCTCCATATCTAAAGCATACTCCCAATAACTTGAAGCACTCTCTTCTGTGAAGCTTTCCACAATGCTCACATTAAGGGTTCATATTCCTGCTCCACTCCACCCTGCTATTGCCTTCTACTATTGAGGCTTGCACTGATACTGCCCTTGCTTGCTTGTTCTAAGTAAGGCCACTACTTCCCACTTCACTCTGAGTATGGTGACTCCTTATACCCCTCTCAGGCATTGGAGTACTCATTCCCTTATTAGAAGATTGCTCCATGTACTTCCTCTTTCTGATCACTTTATTCTTTATATTCTCTAATTTTTCAGCCTGGAGTGCAGCATCTACCAATTGCTGGTAGTCACAAAAATTATGGATCAAGACTTTCTCCTTGATCCCTAAATGAAGACCTCCCTCAAACTTGCAACACTTTTCCTCCTCATTCGCAACAATGTTGGCCACATACCGTGATAGCTGGGTGAACTTCAACTCATACTTACTCACACTCATGTCCTTCTGTGTGAGGTTTAGGAATTCCCTAACCTTCTCTTGGATATAGACCCTCGAGAAGTACTTCCTTCTAAAAGCTTCCAAAAAGTCTCTCCATGACAACACTGGAGGTATATCCTAACTGTGGGGCATTGATTTCCACCAATGAAGTGCGTCCCCTTGTAGCAAGCAAACTGCATAATCCAGCTTCTCCTCATTAGAGCACTTCATCTGAATTAGAACCCTGTCGGTCCTCTTCAACCAGGCTTCAGCTTCTTTCGGATTTATAGTCCTACTAAAATCCACAACTCCATACATGCGGAGCTTATTATATTGTCCACTTCTATCTACTGAAGCGGGCACCGGCACCCTTGGCCCATGACATATGTGAAAGCCTGAGAAAAGGCTTGAAAGAATTGCTGTTCCATAGCAAGCATAGGAGGAGGAGGCAGTGGCATTTCATGTTGCACACTAGGTGCCTCAGAATGAGGTGTTGGCTGTATCCCAGCATCTTGCGGGACATAAGATTCATCCGTGCTCCCTTGGTGAGAGCTAGATCGAGTCACAGCTCCTCGAAGTCTCTTTCAAGGCGGCATTTTCCACTCCTTCAATTTAAAAGGATTGAAAATCTTTAGTTTATGCAAAACAGTTTCAAATCATGTAAAACAATTCAAATCATAGAAAACAATTTCAAATCTTGCAAAACAATTCAAAGCAATGTGAGTTATTCACTTTTAAAAAATGGATGTTCATTTTATGTCTTAGACTACACACTTCATGCCTAGGATATTCTTAGCCTAGTCGCTCTGATATCATATGTGTTGGGACCTCGCCCTTGTGGTTCACGTGTCTCACATCCTAAATGACATCTGAATGCGTGTTCCACCACGGTGGCGATCCCCCACTATGACAAACATCAAAACAACATCCTACTCCTATTTTAGGACAGATTTATTTGGAAAAAACCTAAATCTTATAGCACCTATCTTGAGGCAAAAATAGCAAAAATATCAGTTGGGATATCAACTTAATACCATCTTAGGACGGTTTAAAAGAAGACTCCGAGGTCTACAATTTCTATGAAGACCTTGAAGGCAGATTCTATCGTCTGAAGGGTCCAAAATGGAGCTGATGATAGCATTAGACGAATAGTGTACAGAAGGAGAAGTTTAGGTCATAAAGGCAAAAAAACAGACAGAGTGAAATAACAGATGAATGGTAAAGGCAGATGAAGCAGAAAGACAGATGAATCAAAATGACAAATGAAACAAAAGATAAACGAAACAAAAGATAGATGAAGCAAGACGACAAATGAAACAAAAGACAAACGAAGCAAAATGGCAAACGAAACAAATGACAGACGAAGAAAAATGACAGACGAAACAAAAGATAGACAAAAAAAAAGACAGACAAAGCAAAATGGCAGATGAAACAAAAGATAGACGAAGCAAAATGACAGATGAAACAAAAGATAGACGAAGCAATATGGTAGACGAAACAAAAGATAGAAGAAACAAAACGACAGATAAAACAAAAGACAGACAAAGCAAAATGGCAGATGAAACAAAAGACAAACGAAGCAAAAGGTTAACTTAAAACGATACAACTCTTAAGACGAAACGTCTTTACAGACAATACATCTCTTAAGACGAATTACTTCATCATAGACGATATGATGTCATTCCAAATGATACATCTCTTAAGATGAAGCATCTTTACAGACGATACATCTCTTAAGACGAATGACGTCATCATAGACGATATAACGTCATTATAGATGATACGTCTCTTAAGACGAAGCGTCTTTATAGACAATACAACTCTTAAGACTTCGGGTGGATCCAAAACAGAACGTACTACGCAATTCCATATAATGGTCTTACGTAGCCGTGAACTTATGGGAGTCCTTGAAGGAGCTCCAGGTCACTAGCAGGCAAGCGGGAGAAGCCTTTTGTCAAAGTGTACTTGACTTAACTTAGGGGATCACCACAAACCCATATAACATCTAAAACATATTGCCCAAAAAGGCATATTTCAGAAACTTGATTTCTTAAACTTGATATCTTTTCAAAAATCATCTTCGTATGTCAAACAAAATTTATATGCAATACATGCAGCACATTCTCAAAACATTCAAGGCTTAATAAATGCACTTTTTTCAATAGTTGAAAACATTTATTTCCATTTTCTTGAAAGAAACGATGATGGCTTATTATTCAACTATAAAAAGTTACCCACCTTGAAGTTCTTTGCTTGAAAGCTTGTTCAAGGATGTCTCTCCTCTTGCTCCTCTTGCCTCCCTTCAATATTAACAAAACCTCATTCAAATTGGAAACCTAAAGAGACCCATACGTGAATTGATCCTAGAATACTTAAACCCATGCATCTTCTACGCTCTTAGAACCAAAACCTTTCTAAGACTCCAAAAGATTTAACATAAGCTTACATTGAATCTTCACCGATTAATGAATTTCTTGACTCTAATGGAAGCTCTAATCTTTCTCTTTCTTTTTCCTTCCTTGATAACTCTCAAAATCCCTCTTGAAGGCTTAGTAGAATTAAAACCTAGCTCAACTCTCCTTTTTCTCTCAATCATCGACACTCTCTCTCCCTTCTTTCTTATTTTTCATCTTCTCTCTCTTCTCTTCCTCTTCACTGAAGTATTTATCTTCTAAAACACAAGCCTACAATTCCTTCTTCCCATTTTTCCCTTCCTTTAATGCTTTAAGACTTTATAACTTACTTGATGTTCCAATAATGCCCCTCATGAAGTCTTATCATTCTGACACTTTATTTCCCTTAACCTATAACATAATATCTTTCATTAACATGTTAATTAACTCCAACATAATTTACTCTAGCAAAACCCCAAAATTAATTTAATCATGCTCATTTATAAAAAAAAATTTCCAAGGGCCAACACCATTTGTGACTCCTCCAGCCTTTCCTAGAAGCTTTCCTGTGTATTACAGTCTTATTACATACTAAGTGGAGGTAACTCGAGGCAGTTTCCCTTTTTAACGTGAGAGACTGGGAGTCAATTCTTATGATAGAAGCAATGTCAACCAAATTTGATATTACAAAGTTTGACAAGACAAAGTTCTCAAAATAGAGTCATGAAGGTGATCAAAGGAGCTCTTGTAGTTATGAAGGAAGAAAGGATAACTGCAAACTTATACAAGCTTATGGGAGAGATGTATACAGAAGCAAATGCATCGGTCGCATATGTTAGTTTTGCAGAAAATACAACAAAATTATGGCACCGTAAACTTGGCCATATGTCAGAACAAGGATTGAAGATTCTTGCTAAGAAGAAAGTACTCCTTGGTCTCATGAAGGTATCATTACCCTTTTGTGAGCACTCCATTACAAATAAGTAGCATAGGCTGAAATTTAATGCATCAAATTCTAGAAGTAAAGATATTCTAAAATTGATTCACTTTGATGTATGGCAAACATCGATTATGTCTTTGGGTGGAGCAAGGTACATTGTAACCTTTATTGATGATTACTCTAGAAGATGTTGGGTGTATCCTATCAAGAGAAAGGGATATGTATTTCTAACCTTCATAACATTTAAAGCATAAATTGAGTTAGAGACAAGAAAGAAAATCAAATACCTCAGGGTTGATAATGGTGGAAAATATACTGGTGATGAATTTATTGATTTTTGTAATCGAGAAGGCATCAAATGTCAATTCACGATGCCTCACACTCCTCAACAAAATGAAGTGGCAGAGCGAATGAACATAACTCTAATTAAAAGAGCTAAAGCCATGTTGAGAACTGCAAGTATGGTAAAATCTTTCTAGGCAGAAGCAGTGAAGACTGCCTACCATGTGATTAATTGATCACCAACATGATCGATTGATCTGAACACATCGATGGAGATGTGGACCGGTAAACCAACAGACTATTCTCAGTTACACACATTTGGAAGTCTTATGTTTATGATGTATAATACATGATATCACAAAACTAGATCTAAAATCTAGAAAATGCAGATCTATGGGGTGTGCTGATGGAGTCAAGGGGTATTGACTGTGAGATCCCACTTCCCACTAGCTCGTCATTAGCCGAGATGTCATATTTGTAGAAGATAAACAACAAGAGAAAAATTAAAATAGCACGTTTGAAGAAAATTATGAAGTTGCAATGATTCAGGAAGAAAGGAAGACTGAACAGAAATATTCTACTAAAGTTATATCAGATCATGAGGAGCAAGAACTGGTTGAATTTGAAAATACAGAAGTTCGACAGTCAACTTATGAAAGGAGAATCCTAACCTGGCAATATAATTATATTATGGAGGGCAATGTTGCACACTGTCTTCTAACAGAAGATGGAGAACCATCAACATTATGAGAAGTAACAAATAGCTCAGATGCATTACTTTAGATGGCAGCAGTGCAGGAAGAAATAGAAGCTCTTTATAAGAATAGGACATGAAAGCTTATGCCACTACCACGAGGGAGAAAATCCATTGGCAACAAATGGGTGTACAAGATCAAAGTAATAGTGATGATCAAGTGGAACGGTATCATGCAAGGTTGGTGGTAAAGGGATATGCTCAAAAAGAAGGTATAAACTTTATTGCAAAATTTTCACCTGCAGTTAATCTCAATACAATTCAAATTGTCCTAGCTATGTATGCTACATTTAATCTATATTTAGAGCAGTTAGATGTAAAGATTGTGTTTCTTTATAGAGATCTTGAAGAAGAAATTGACATGCATCAACTAAAACGTTTTGAAGAACCAAGGAAAGAGAATTTAGTTTGCAGGTTGAACAAATCTTTATACAGTTTAAAGTAGGTGCTAAGATGTTGATACAATATATTTGATCCCTTTATAATGATTTCATTATATTATTGTTATATGTTGACGACATGTTGGTTACAAACCCCAATAAAGGTCATATTCAAGATTTGAAAGCTCAATTAGTTGAGGAGTTTGAAATGAAGAATTTAGGACCAACAAACAAGATTATAGGGATGCGAATTTACTGATACAAAAATAACAGGAAGATTTAGCTTTCTCAGAAGAATTATTTGAAGAAAATCTTGTGACGCTTAAACATGTAAGATTGTAAGTCAATCTCTACCCCTCTTCCTGTTAATTTTAAGTTACCCTCAAGTAAAAACCCTAGTAGTGAAGCAAAGAGGAAGGAGATGTCTCAAGTACCATATGCATCAGATGTGGCAAGTTTAATGTTCACTATGATTTGCACAAGTCCAGACATTGCATATGTAGTAGGAGTGGTTAGTTGTTACATGGAGAATCCTAGTCGAGAACACTGGTAGGGAGTACCTCTCAACAGTCTCTCAAGGCTTACCCGACTTTATTATCATTAAGCTATCAAACCTAGAGAATAGGGTAGCG
>JAOQMP010043320.1:0-11322 GCA_027563575.1 Erythroxylum pedicellare | reverse complement strand
AAACGGGTCGCGATTGCGAACCTGTGCAAACGCGACCGTGACATCGCGATCGTGACTTTCACACAAGTGTCACGATCGTAACTTTCCCCTTCCTGCTTTTCTTCTTCTAACCTATATTGGTAAAAAGGGCATAACTTTCACTAAAAATATCGGATTAAGGTCATTCAAAGTCTATTTCGAAGAGAACTTCTAGACCTACAACTTCCATATAGACTCTAAAAAGATATTTTGCCTCCAAAAAGGATAAAATTCAAATCAATGTAGTTGTCCCGAATTTCCATCCTATGCAACATCACAAACTTCTAATAATCATATCTCTCAACTCCAAAGTCCAAAAATTTCATACTATATAGCATTGGAAGGATAGAAAGATGAACTAAAACTTATAAGAAGACTATTTTGTCTAATTCAGCCTAGATTAATACATTATTTCCCCTGAAGTCAGAATACATATTTTTACCTCTATGGAAACTTGAAAGTGAAAATGAACAAATTGGAAATGTCATCGAGAAAACCTGACCATACTTCATTAACATCAAAATATAAGAGTTTTACAAAGCTTTAATGGGAATTTCGAGCCACAATACATCAATATCTTAAAATCCCAAAATACAAAAGATATATGAACAATAATTTGCTCAAAATGCAATTAAAGCCTTGTTTTACAAAACTAGCTTAGAATACAAAAGTATGCATAGTTGGAGTGATTTCTTGACCCTTGGTTACTCGTTCCTATGCTCTTCACCTGAAGATGGGACGAAAATGGAGGGGGTGAGCTTAAAGCTTATGGGTAACAATTTTATAACCAGTAACAAGCAAAACCATTGAAATACTTATTTCCATTGTAACAAAAGTCCACATTGAATCATAAAGCACATATTTCTCAAATTCTCAACCAAATTTTCAATAATGCAAATCAAGTATGCATCAATCTTTTCAATATATCATGAGGACATAAGCACATCAAAATAGTTTGGAAGGTTCATAAACAGAATGAACTAACACATTTCCATGAAATGGGCCTGTGTGGTCGTGAATAGAATGAACTAACATAAACCACATAGTGGATTTGTGTAGTCGTAAACATGAGGGAGTCTATGAAGGAGCACCATGCCACTAATTAGCATGTGGGAGAACCTTTAGTCGAAGTGCACTTGACATACAGAATGGACCTAACCAAACCCACATAACATGTATTTCATAACATGTAACTTGTTGCCCAAAATGGCACATTTTGGAAACTTAATTTTTCAAACATAGTATCTTTTCAAAAATCATTTGCACAATCTTTTCATAATTCATCAACACAATATGCTCATACCAAACACATAACACTTTCTCAAAGCATTCAAAACGTCATAAAGTAAGTTCATGAAGTAGTTGAAATCATTTATTTCCATCATTTGAAAGAAAACATTAATGGCCTATTACTTAATTATAAAACAATAACCCACCTTGAAATCCTTGCTTATGAAATTTGGTTTAAGGATGTCTTTCCTCTTGCTCCTCTTGCCTCTCTTGATTTCCTTTAATAATTACAAAATCCTAATTCAATAGTAATCCTAATTTGAGAACCCTAAGAAAATAGATTCACTAAATTGATCCTAGAATACTTAAACCCATATATTTCCTAAACTTTATGAACCAAAACCCTTCCATATATCCAAAGTATAAAAATCAAACTTACCTTGAATCTTCACCAATTTATGAGATTATTAGCTTTAAAGAAAACTCTTCCATTCCTCTTTCTTTTTCCTGTCTTCAGTAACCTCAAACTCTCTCTTTAAGACTAAGAAAAGATGAAACCTACCTCAAAACTCCATTCTTTTCTCTACTTCACCGAAACCTCTCTTGCTCACTTTTTGTTTTTGTATTTCACTTCTTATTTCTCTTCTATTTTTGTTTTTCTCTTCCTTAGGAAGAAGACAACACTTCTTCCTTACCATTTTACCCTTAATGAATGAGAAAAGTCCACCTTGCCCTTCCTTTAATGCCTTATTATCTTTAACCTTAAGTAAACTACCCAAAATACCCCTTTATGCATTCTCACCACTTTTAATTCAACTAACCCGTGAATTAAATTCTACTAACGTAGGCATAAAAAAAATTAACTCCTAAAAATTCACCTATCCAAACCTCATAATTATTTAAATCATGCTTAACTAAAACACATTCAGGGGCCAACATATATGAATCAATTAATTGACCATTAAAAACATACTAAAATGCTTACTAAAACATCATGCACCCATAGGTATCAAATTGCTTATGTTATGGGCTTATGGACTTGTGGTGTATCATGTACGACTTGTGATGAATTGTTAATTATGAATTTGTGATTATGAAATAGTGGAATGGAAGCTTAAATTTTTTATCATTCATAAAAATTAACAGGGAGTTTAATGTTGTTTAGAATTTATAATTACTTGTGTTTTTGACTTTTTTTGTGATAACTCAGAACCATAATTTTTAATTGGATTATGATTTTAAGGTTATTCATTTGTTTTCTGAAATTTGGAATTAGATTATGAATTTGTGGTTGTTCTTGTCCAAAATTTGAGATTGAGATGCATTGAAATTCAAATGAAATGTTAGTCTTTATTATAAATTGGGTGATATATTATAAATTGAATTTTGTAAAAATTAAAATGGATTAGTTAATTTATGTTTAAATTATACGATTAGTAATTGTGCAAATTGAGTTATAGTTGTGAGTGTTGACAAGTTCTATATAAAAACTGCAAGTATACAAATTATATCTTGTAGTATCAAAGGTATCATTCCCACAAGGACAATAAACACCTAACAACTTGAATAAAAACTTTATTTAAGGTACTAAAGATTGATTTGAACTAAAACAACTAATAAAACAAAACAAGTAAAGAATTAAGCTACTAATAAAAATAATTTTGATCAAAGTTTGAGACTTAAGAATTATTTTATCCTTGTTTTGCTTTCGTTTTGTCTTGTTGATTCAATTTATGCTCGATCCTAGATACCCTAAAGTTTTGATTACCCTCTCTTGAAATCTAATCAAGTACCTTAATTGAATTTGATAGTAATAAAATTGTAGTCTCTCGATTCATAAAACTTCTCTTAAGTATTCAATTACATTTGAAGTAATCCTAAGGATAATTAATTTCACAATTAAAATAACCTTTTAGTTGTTAATTAATCTAATAGTTATAGGTCTATTAAGCTACCTACTCTTGTTGCACACCTTAACACATATAACTTCATTCACTCTCTTGATTTATTACCAAGTATAACCATAACAATAATCACAAATCATTCATAAATGTATTAAATTCATCAAGAATAAAGTTGAACAAAATAATTCAAGAACAATCCCTAATATGGATTCAAAAATCCATAATCATGTTAAACATCTTAGAAATTCAAATAACAATCCAAGAAAATGAAAGAAATAAAGGGCAAAGAAAGAAAAAGTAGTTGGATTCTTGATCTGGAAATCCGGAATTCTTTGAAACTCTCTTGATATCTCTTTCTGATTTTTTTTTAACTTGGTGGTTGCTGCCTTTTTTGTGTTTTTCTTATTCTTAAATAGTTATTGAGGCTTCTAGGTTCTTTCTAGAGTTTCCCACTTAATTTAGTTCTAAAAATACCCTTAAAAAGTAAAAAGGACAAAAAAAACTCGTGAGCTAGGAAAACTAAAATTTGCTAAAATTTGCTCTCTGTCATGATTTTAAGGCTGCCACGATTGTGAGGGTGTCATAACCATGACATGGCTGCATGTGTCCAAGATATTCTCTTTTCTTCACATTCTTGTTTCCATACACTCACAAACACATCAAACACCTCTTGAAAGATAAATTTACGATCACATTCTTGTTCTAAACTAATCAAACTCTTATAACACATACAAACATTAAAAAGAACACAATTCTAAGCTTATATGCACGTTAATCATCTAAGAAAATACTTAAAAATGCACTTAATATCATATTGAGGTTTTGAAATGGGGTTGTCTCTATATGTGTTATGATTTCATAATGTGATTTGACATTGTTCTTGTGAATTGGGAAACCCAGAATTTTTTGTTATTTTTCATGCATTTGATTTTAAATCAAAATTTCTAGTGTTATATAGTTTATCTTTGAATTCATAGCATAATGCACAAAATAAACCTTAGGCATCCCAAAGCCACACTAGAGGCTCTAACACTTGAAGTACCTTCAGCTCGGGAGGTCGAGGTTAAGGATAGTTCAGTAAATGTTTTTTTAATTAATTAACTCTATCTAGAATAGTTAATACTGTCAAAATCATAAGTGACATTTTTTTACCTTGAGTGAACAATAAAAATATGGGTAACAGTAATGCGCTAGCCACGGGAGTAGTGTCAGAGAGTTTGATCGAGGGTATTTGTAAATTAGGTGTAAAACTATTCAATAAGAATAGAGATCCTAAAAGTGCCCTAATTTGGTTGGATCAAGATAAGAATGATAAATTTAAATGGTTTGGTGACAAATAGATGGCATGAGGAATATCATCTAGTTAAAGGTCAGTCAGACCACCTACAATGTCCAGAGAGTCTTGAAACACTAGGAGCTTAGTACTAAGGTGTAGTTAATATGGAAGGAAACTACCTGCATAGGCTAAGGTAATTGCAGTAACCCCGTAGGATGTTAAGGATACATCCAATATTGTAATGATGAATAAATTGAGATCGATCCCAGAACTATGCACTTGTATATGCTAAATGATTTTGTTAGATAGATTTATGTGAAGTTGGAGCTTTTAGAATGCCATAAGATAATAACTACTTTCACTAAAACTATGTTAGTAGCATAGAACTTTCATAGAGGTAATTACATAGTAGTTAGGCTTAGAAGATCTCTAACGAGTTGATCTTATTAAATATCCATAACTATGAAGTCATACTAGTAAGGGAATTAACTAGTAGTGCATTTTATTAATGTGGATTGTTTCTAAAGGAAGTTTGGATTAGTACACAAGGGAAGTTAGATATAGTATTATACGAGAAATTGTAGTATGTCCCCATCTTTTGGCATATTAGCCATGATAGCTAGAAAAGTACTAAGAATTAGTTGCTTATTACGGTTGAATTAGTTGAGGATTAATTATTGATATGGGTAATTGATGATTGACTTTTGATATGTTTAAATGTTGTGACCGTATGGAGTGATTGATTAGAATAAATATGAATTTTAGCATAAAAATTTTATGTTTAAGGCCAAGCTTATTTTTTATTGTAAGATGATGCGTGGATTCTCACAAAGTAATGTTATAGATGACACTATGATGGAATCTTTATTCAAGACTGATGATTGAACAATATTTTTGGGAGCAATGATAATTTTGATGTAAGCTTTCAATTGTGTGTAAATTAGTATATTGATTCTAAGTATTGAACATCCATTATTTTAAGTTTCTTTTAATGTAAGTCAATTATTTTATTTAGTAACTAAAGTCCCATATTGAGTTCTAAGATACTTGAAATCATATAAGGGTTTTGTGGTGCTAGAAATGGACAAGTAAAGATATCTTTATTTAACATCAGAATTGCACAGTGTAAGTATGAGGTCTACTCCTTATTTGAAAAGATTGAGGTTTAATAAGCTTGAAATTGTGTTATGAGATAGTAAGAATTGAAGTCCGAGGTAATTGAATGGTTTTTTTATGAATAGGACATTATGTTAGTGTCTTAAGATATGATCTTAAATGATTGATTGGCTTCTAAAGATTATGATGGGAAATGACAAAGGTATAATAAATAGTTCACTAGTGGTTATGGATTTAAGATTCGAAAGCTAAAGATTCCATATAAGGTATAAGAAATATAAGAAAAATATTATTGAGTTTTTTTATAATTAGAGACAATAAGAAAGGAAATGTTTATTATTCAAAAGTATATGAGAACAATTGTTTTATAGAGAACCCAAATCAAAAGTTTCATTAGTAGTAATCTAAGTAAATGTGAATCGTTACAATATTAAATGGACGTTTGATGTATGGTTAAGTTGTTAAAGTTGTGAATAAACTGAATGTTAGTGAGAAAGAGAAAGAAATGATGTAGAAAAAGAAGGTTCATGTGAAGATAAGTTGCAAATTTCAAGGGCATTTTATTGAGAGGTAACGTTGCATTGATTCTAGGTCAGGAATTATGTGTACTCATCATGGCTAGATTTAAGAAAGAAATTCTATATTAAGTCAGTCGTTAATGTTTGCTATCATCTGAGGATAACTCAAAAGTACATTATGATCAATAAGGTATAAAAAGGGTGATAGCAAAGTATATGTTCAATTGCTTATGAAATCAATAAGTCAAGGCTGAGAGCCAAAGAACCAATAAAAATTGCTCAGCCACTCCCCATCTAAGAATGGAAATGGAAGCATATTATGAAGGATTTGATAGTAGATATGGGATATAAAGGATCGAATTACAAAATCTGCTCATAGTTAATAAGATCAAATTTTTTGTGTTAAAGTGATAGTACTTGAAATCAAAAGCAGAGCTAGTGTAGAAATGGAGGAAGAATATGGTGTTTAAAGTCAAAAATTAAAGAATTTTTGTCAATATCATCATGGAAAGGAATAGTCTATTTTAGACAATGTGAGAAGTTAATCCCATGATATGTTGATCCCTATGAAATGATTGATAGAGTGGAAGCACCAAGAGTAGATGCAAAGTCAATATCCATATTTTTTAGACGACTAAGTTTGTTTAAATACATTTAAATGCTTAAATTACTCTAGTATACTAATAAAGCATAACTCTATAAAATGCATATACAACACATTACAATGTATAATAATCGAACTAGGATATTACAATTTCTCCCCTTCTTATAAAAAAATTTGAGGATTTAGGTAACACTTTTGAATGAAATCTAGACAATTTCAGTGAATAGTATTTTTGGATGAATAGTAAATATGGGTGAATATTATTTTCACTTGAATAGTGATTTTACGGATCCAACCCTGAAAACTTGAAAAATACCTAGAATAGATATTAGAGTCTAATGATACTAAAATCTGAAAATTTTGAAAAGCTACAGAATGAGTCCAAACAAACTTTAAAAGCCCCAAAATGTGTTTTGACGATTTAAGTGACACTTTTGAATGAATTCCGGACAATTTTGATGAATAGTATTTTCGGATGAATTGTAAATTCGAGGGAAGAGTATTTCCACTTAAATAGTGATTTTGGGGACCCAACTCCGAAAATTTGAAAATACCCATAATAGGTATTAAAGTCTAATGATATTGAAATGGATCTAAAATAAGCCTAATTAGATGAATTTCTAAAGTTCCGAAAGTTTAAGGTTAAAATGCCCTTTTTAGAAACTAATGGGTATTAAGGATTTTAAACCCATTTGAATTTATTTGAAGTATCTAATCAATAAGTAGTGACCCTAATTAGAGTATTTCATGGTCAATTTGATGATAAGATAGTTGTGGAATAATTTTGGGATTTAATTTGATTAGTTGGTAAATTAAATGCATTAAAGTGCAATTTGGTCTTTTGTACTCATTAAGGGCAATTTGGTCTTTTTACATGATATTAACGGATTGATGAGTCATTAGAGATGACCAATGAGAAAATAACATGTGTATGTTGAGTCATTAGAGACAACCAATAGGAAAGTGACATGTGTAAAGCATTAACGAGTATAAAAAGCATGAATTAAGACATAAGCTAATTCATTTGGTGAGTATCCTTGAGAGAGCATCATTAAAGAGCCCAAAAACAAAAAGAAAAGAAGAGAGAAGCAAGGAGAAATGTCAGCCATTATTGGAGAAAGGAGGGAAAGAGAGAGAAAAAGAAAAGAAGAGGAGGGAACTTCAACTATGACGTGGAGAAGTGTTCCAAAGGGTTTTTCATGCTCTTCTATCTCCAATCAAGCATCCAACGTGATCTCATAACCATCCAAGTGAACAGGAAAAAGAAAATGGTGGTAAGCTTACAAATTTTGTTAAAAATTTTGATTTGTTGGGCTATAGCTGAGATTTGGTTTTGATGGTGTGAATTGCACCCTTTTGATGTGATATAAAGGTTTTATTGCACTGGAATTGAGTTGGAGAAGAAAATTAAGAAAAATAGTTTGTAGAATCTTAGTAGAACTTGGCCAAAGATGAGATCTATTGCCTAGAGTGTTTTATTTGGCCATTTGATGATTTAAGATTAATGAATGGCATTAGCAAGTTAGTTTAATGATGAAAGAACGAACGAAAAATTGTGGAAATGATTAGATGAGTTTTTAGCCAAGGTTAGGGCTTGTTATGATCCAAAATTCTATTTTAATGTTTTATGATGTTCATAGCATGATTTTGATGTTAATGAAGTATATACATAAAAAATATTAGATTTGGAATTGGTTTTGGTTGAATTTCAGTCAAGGGTGCTTGATTTTGTAAAATTTTGTTAATAAAATTTTATGGCTTAAATGTGTGTATTAAAATGTCATGGAAGTGAATTTGGATTGTAAGTGTTAAAAATCAAATGGAATTGAATTGGAAAAGAATATGTTAAATATGTTAAGTTTAGCCTTAGAGCATTTTTGGTATAAAAGTATGGTTACGATGTAATGACCATGTGAATGTGATTAAGGATGGTCTTTAAGTGTATTCCCCGTATTGGAATTATTAAATGAAGTGTTGTGTTATTATTAGGAGAAAAAAATTGTATATGATATGGAAAGTAATGAAGTTGACATAGTTTATGGTGTATTTGATTGGAAAATATATTAAGGAGTTAAATGTATTCATATTAGGTTTTTGGACAGGAAAATAAAACCAACTGAAGGATTTTGAAGTGGTGGAAAGGAAACTAGCAAGTTGTGAGTGTATCTTAATTGTTTTATGTGACTAAATTCTTTACAAAATAATTGATGACACTTAAGTGTACTTTAAATTGATTTTATCCAAATGGTTTTCATTTGATCATGAAATGAATATTTATGGTGAGTTTTATGTGAATGATAATATTGCTAGCATAAGTTCATGTTTTAACAATATATGAATTGAAGTTTGAAAATTAAATTTCATACGATTTAAAATTATATTAAAGTTATGGTATTGGCTAACAAAAAGGAAATAAGTTTTTAACCTATGGTACACTGTTATGCTTATACATGTTATTATATCGGTTTATAATGGTTAACTTATTACAGTAAGTGATGTAGAACCAACTCTGTAAATAGTAGTTTAACAATCACAACTTTGTAACTAGTTCTGAGTAAGCGATGCAAAACTAGCTCCATGACTTTATGCCTAGTGTATCGTACGGTAAAGAAACTAGTGGTAGACTATGTTGAGTAAGGAAAGTCATGACAATAATAATATCGCCATTATTTTTTTAAATGTGATTTGAGAGGTGCCGTATAGTACCAATTCTAGTAGTTGACTTATTTTCAATATAAAAGTTTTCAGAAAACTTATTGTCACCAGTATTTATTGTTCAAAGAAAATGGAAAATGGAAACTTGCATATTATAAGTTTAATGTTAAAAAGCATTTCAAAATAATATTTTAGAAAATTTGAAATTGTGTTTTACGAAATTTTATATTATTACCAAATTTGATGATGCACGAATTAATTGTTATGACAAATATTTTATGATGAGCTCTATTGTTGTATAGGAATATTTCAGTTATGTTGTTATGAAAAGTTTTATTTTTTAGTAAACTAATTAACACTCACTGAGCTGGTTTAGCTTACCCTTATTTTTATGTTTTTAAACAAACCATCCTAGGTATGCATACAGGTGCTACAATAATTGGGACTCCTCCATAGGATTAGTTGTATCATAGGGTGTTGCAATGCTTATGTTATATTTGCTATACATTGATATGTTTTAAATTATTTTGGAAGGGGTTCAAAAGTGTGATCTTGTAAATGTTTATGGGATTGTAAATATCTTTTACTTAATAAACTATAAGAGCTTTGATCCTCAATGATATTTTTAAAATGTTGAGAATCATATTTTTTTGATTGTTTGTGATGTGGACCTGAGGTCCCATTCAAGAAGTTGAGTTGGTATATATTAGAAGTGTTTTAAATCCTATTATGCAGGTTTTTGAAATTTTGAAATCTTAGAAAAGTAGTCAAAATTTTTAGTTAAATGATTTTAAAAATATATTTTCCCACTATTTTATGCACTTTTAACTTTTAGAGTATAAAAGGTTTTTAATATTTGAATGGCTTGGCTATAGGGTAACCCTTCGGTTGAGTTAGATATAGATTAAAGGGCTACTATGAGGTCACCGAGAGGGTTCCACTCGAGTTTTACAGGGGGAACTCTAAAATGGGTCCTTTCACTTAAACACCTATAAAAACATGCTACAATCTACACCTATCAACATCCACACACTTAAACACATACAAAAAATCAAAATACAGAAACACATAATCATAGAATCATGCAACATGCCATAATCATACAATGGCATCACTCTTATGGAATTAACTTAATCTCAAATATCAATCACTCAAAATGTGTCAACATACTAACTTATTCCTTTCATGTTTATGTTCTTTGATTTGAAAATAATTATCAATCAAAATATTAACACCTTATTCATACACTTATGGCACTTGTAAGCATGCATTATTATTATTGATCAATTAAAAAGACAAACTATCACTAAGTATCCTGTTGGACCCCGTTTTCGGAGCCCAATAACCAGAGTCCTAAACCTTGTGCTTATTACCCTAGAGGGTTATTGGCATCATTCCACAAGTTTGGTGAGCCCACACCAGTTAATCACCCGAAATACAACTTGACTTCTTCGAAGAAATTGTAGCTCTAAGATGATGCAGAAGGTAAAATTAAGACAATGTAGACTAAGACGATGCAGAAGGTCAAACTAAGACGGTCAAACTAAGACGAAGCAAAACTAAGATGAAGCAGACTAAGACAAAGTAGAAGGTCAAACTAAGATGATCAAACTAAGACCGTCAAACTAAGAAGAATCAAAACTAAGACGAAGCAAACTAAGACGAAGCAAAACTAAGACGAAGCAGAACTAAGACGAAGCAAAACTAAGATGAAGCAGAAGGTCAAACTAAGATTAATCAAAACTAAGATGAAACAAACTAAGACGAAGCAAAACTAAGACGAAACAAATCTAAAATGAAGCAAAACTAAAACGAATCAAAACTAAGACGAAGCAAACTAAGACGAAACAGAACTAAGACGAAGCAAAACTAAGACGAATAAAAAATAAGACGAATCAAAACTAAGAAGAATCAAAACTAAGATGATGCACCGTGCATAAGAAGATGTTTCAACTGGGTCTTTCTCACATCCCCAAAGTTCTAAATCACTATCTATACTCT
>JAOQMP010043311.1:0-11322 GCA_027563575.1 Erythroxylum pedicellare | reverse complement strand
CATCTAAAAGTGATGATATCACTATAAACTCTTTATTTGAGTGAATGTTCCCTGATACATGTTTCAATTAATAATTCCAACTTGCATACATTAGATTGATACTTTGTAAAAATCCATTCCAATCATATCAAGAATTATAATGAAACACATATGAGTTCACCACTCATCGAGATTGTGGTTCGTACTTAAAAAATGCTAAGTTGTATGTTTTAAGATTAAAGTAACAACCCACTTTATTCTTTAAAAAACATACTTGATTCGATATTCGTTTAATAGTTCCATTATCGATAGTCAACTACTATCATGATATGAAACTCACCATTTCCTTGGAGTAAACTCTTTTACTTACACGGAGATAAATCACAATACTACATTCTAAACCATAATCAAACGACCAACTTGATTATTCAACTATGGATCAACTAATTTAGATTGTAATAATATACATGTTTCCCGTACATCTGCATGTATATGTATTACTTACGAAAGAATCTTGGTACCATATGACTAGATATATAACGCTTATATAAATAAAACCAAACTCTTATGTTTTATTAATAGTAAATATTTTCATTACAAAAGTAACTAGAAGAAAATTAAGTTATATGTAATTACATTTGCTTTCCAGGGCATTATATTTACATAACTCCAACATATTGTTTGATCTAATTAAAGTTAATCATAATATTACAAGAAAAGATGAAAGAAAACAAGAGAAGAGGTACTGTAAGATATTCACTTTAATTCTTATTTATTCCATGATTAATTAAATAATACTATTTTTGATAAGTTCTTGATAGATTATTTATTTATTCCATGATTCTTAGTGTTTAATGCTTATTTTTTAACTAATATATTCATTTTGATTCGTATTTTGATTTAGCTAGCAAAAGAATGCAAAAGAAACAAAATTAGCTTAATTTCATTGTTTTGAATAGTTTAGCTATTGTTTGGTAATATAGCTTTTTTCCTTTTCTTCCAAATTCTGATTGAGGAGATCCAAGATATTATGGAAAGCCTAAAATGAGAGCTATAATTTTCATACTTCGATTTTCCATAATCAGAAAGTATCAAGGTTGAATTCTCACTTAAAGTTACTACTATTACAAATTTCTATATTAAGTAATTGTGCTTTATTTAGTAGTCATATTTTATTTTATTTACTTCCTTACTTTATTAATTTTTGATAAGATTATTTTAGGACTTTCACTTTTCCTAATTTCCTAGAAAATCATAGGTAATTTAAACCTCTTACTTTCTTATTAAGGGGCAACAAACAACCAAAATTTCACTTTTTTCCTCTCTAGTGGATGTGCGAATTTAAGAACTATACAAGACTAGATCTATTACTTATAGTTCAAGGGGATGTTGAACCTTAAAACGCCGCTTATACATTAATCGATTGCATCAATGTTATTCATTACTCTTCTACATAATTCATTATTTTATTCTAAGACTAGTGTTTATGATTTTTGTTTGTTTAGTTTATTTTAGGCTTGCTATCTTATTCATTGTAAATTTATTGCTAGAATTAGGTTTTTAATTTGTAATTATTATTGTTCATGATTCAAAAGTGACAAACTCATGGTTGTGCATCATTAGGGTTAACATAGCCTTAAGTCAAATAGTTCAAACTTGTGTAATTATTGTTTATACTAATTTTTTAAATAATTCTTAATGTCATTATTGCATTAAATCTAGAGAGTTTGTTCCAGGTTTTCTGACTATTCAATATAATTAAAAAGCTTGTTTGTGTTAAACAAAATTTAGGGAAAAATTGGATTAATATAGCTTTTTAAAATTAGATAAATTTTATTGGACCAAATATTCAAAGGGATTATAAAAACCAAAGGAGCTGAAAGCTAGATCACCTATACATAACTTTACTAATGAATACGGCTCGAAAACTTATACTTAAACCTTGAAGCTTTGCATGTGAAATGTAAAAGTCAAAAACTCCTATCTTTTAATTATCCCACTAGCAAAAATTAAAATCGTTAGAAGAAATATGTTTACATAGTTCATTGAGAAAACCTTATCTTATATTAAGCTCAATCAAACACCTATGTTTTTACAACAATTAAAATGTAGTTTTTGTACCAAAAGTTGATTCTTATGGTCAATAAATTTTTTTCAATATTAGCTCTTTGTTCTTGGATTGGTCATAGAAATTCATGTGTTTCTTTCTTTCTAGAGAGAATAAATTGTGTTCCTAGGCATATCTTATAGACTATATGATCTACATTTCCAAAATAAGAAGGATAGAACCAAAACACTACCTCTGCCAAGTTGAAAGAGCGGAAGGGAAGTTATCAGCTTGCAGTAATGCATTCCAGATGAATTTAGTATAAAAGCATTGAAAAAAGAGATGGTAAATGGTTTCTTCTAATTCTATTAGTAGTATGAAGTTTCCTTCTAATAGCGAGCTACAAAGTAGTAGAAGCTCTAGGACTAGAACAAATCACCATTTTTAAAGGGATAAAAGGAAGTTAAGGTCTGAGGATATCCTTACAAGTTTTGGAAGAGAATTGGCCATTAGGAGAACTTTTTCACCTAATAAAGTACCTACTATTTGGATTTAAAGAAATATTAGAAGGAAAATCAATGATGGTTGATCTAGGTATATGATCGAAAACTACACTTATATTACTAAGCACTTCCTTCACAGTGGCTACTTTAGGATTTGGGTGATGTAGAGAATAGAGTTCCCTAATGCCCCTAAGAGGTTTAAAATTTAGTCTAAGAGACGTACCGAAAGATAGTGTGAGCTCCATCACTAATCCTATTATTGTATCCAATTTCTAATGCTTTTAATTGCCTTCATATCTTGATTTTGGTTACAAATTCTTATAAGTTGATCCAAATGAGAGATAAAATGAATTAAAATGGTATGAATATTACATACATGTTGATTGGATTAATTTATGAATTTTACATGAAAAATTAAAGTTTATGTCTCTTTGCATGAAAGAAAAAAATGTAAAAATAGGATGTCACCATCTGCATGGTGGTGACTAAAGAGTCACATGCGTAAGGTGGTGACTAAAGAGTCACCATTATGTGTAAGGTGGTGGTGAACACCGTACCTTAGTCACCACCATGGTGCTCATCACCTTATGCCTAGGGGTGACATTTTAGTCACCACCGTACAGGTGGTGACTGATGAGTCACTTGTTACCATCGTGTATTAGGTGGTGATCTTTAGTCACCACCATGCAAGTTTATGCATGGGGTGATCATCCCTCACGGGGATGATAAACATAGTCACCCTTGCGTAAAATCTCATTCAATTTGTTTGTTTTATTACATGACAGTTGTAGATTGAGGGCACAAAACCCTAGACTAAGGAGCATACTACAAATAGAAGGAGAGGTTCGCATTGAAGGAAACATCTTTTCATTCACTCTTCACTCTTTATACACAGAGACATTTGGGAGGCACAGGGAGATAAAGAGAGAAGTGTGGAGGTATAGAAGAAACATAGCTTTGACTAAGAGCAGAAAGGAGAGAAAGTAGAGTGCTGAGTGAGAAGAGAGAAACACAACAGAGAGGTGGAAGCTTGGGACAGAGGCAGAAACCGAGAGTTGAAGCTGAGTCTCTGTTGTAATGCCCCAACATATACCCTGGAAGTATTATGGCATGTCTAGGGTGTATTAAGAAGTGAACATAATGAACTAAGTGCATTTCAGTAAGAGACATAATGGTACTTAAAGTAAAAGACATGGATTTAGCATGAACGTACATACTTAGATATGAAATATATATGGGAATTTTTTATATGTTTTCTTGGATTTATGAATCTGATGTGAGGGGAATTGATAAAAGAAGTATTCCTTAAGTAAATGAGATGTTTTTGGTTAAATTGGATGTATTTTTGTGTTGCTCTTGCATGATAAGACAAAAGTTAATTGATTTGGGATGTGTAACTCGCTGAATGGATAGGTTTCACTAAACAAATTTCTGTAATTTAGCCATATCTTACCCTATAGACCTCCAAATTAGATAATTTCAATTGGAGATTAAACTAGAGACATAGATATGAAAATTCATGAAGGAACTGAAATCTTATTTTGCCTTTAAGAGTTTTAAATTCTGTTTTGAAATTAGGTTCTGGCTACTGTATAACTCCTGATATAATTAGTTAAATTATATGAAATTTATGCCATTAGAAACTTAACACATACAAGAATGAAATAAGTTGATAAGATTACAGGACAATATGGTAATGAGGGGAAGAAGAAGGACTAATATGCAATTTTCCTAAAGTTAACTCATAGACTAATAAGATTAAAACATGTGTGTCTAATAGAATTGTAACATATGGTCCACTAGAATAGTAACAGATGGTCCAATAGAATTGTAACGTATGGTACAATATAATTTTAACACATGGTCCAATCGAATTGTAACACACAGTTCAATGGGATTGTAGCACATGGTCTAACGAGATTGTGACATATGGTGTAATGAGATTGAAACATGTCTCTAAGACTAGAAAATTAATAAAAAGGCATATGGAGAGGGGAGATAGACAAAACTTTGATGGATTAAATTCAGTCATCTCCATTTCAACTTCTTCATCCCATCATTTTTCATTTGGTGATTCAAAAAAAACTAAAGAGGAAGGGAAGGAAAAGCATTAGAAGAACTACTAGGCCAATTTTAAGGTTTGGGACTTCACTTAGTTAATTTCTGTATCTATATATTTGAATATGTAAAAAGAATCTTTTGGATGTATGATGGTTTCTTATTTTGGTGTTATCTTGCATAGAATTGATTGCATATGACAAGAGAGTATTGTGTAGTGAAATTCTGTGTAGGGTTTGTTGAATCAATCACATTGTTTAGGTCATAAATCAGCCTACAGACCTCTAACTTTAGTGATTTTAGTTGCATATGAAAAGTAAGAAAACATAGAAATCTCTAGAAGAGACTTTGACTTAGTTATAGCTTTATGACATTGGAAATTGGGATAGAAAATGGTGACTTGAAGCTTCCTTTGTTTTGGAGTAGCATGTGATAATTGGTCTATGGCTCATATGTTAGAAGTCCGAATGGCCTAATCTTTAGTTTTTCGAAAACTAGAAGCATAGGTGAAAAAATTTCTAGAGGATCACAAAACCTAATTATGAAAATGGCCTGATCTTTAGTTTTTTGGAAACTAGAGGCATAGATGAAAAGTTTTCTAGAGGATCACAAAACCCAATTCTGAAAATGGCACGATCTTTAGTTTTTTGGAAACTAGAGGCATAGATGAAAAAATTTCTAAAGGATCACAAAACCCAATTCTGAATTTTTTCTATACGAATATTATAGAACAACTAGACTCTGTTATATGATTTGTTTATGGATTGATAGTTTGCCTATTTTTATACCACTTTAGAGTTTAGCTTAAATTGCACTGTTTTGAGTTTGTTTTCATTTCCAATTTTTAACGAATATTATCCAGCCATTTTTGAATGTGTATGAAACTTTTCAAACACCTAGAAATAAATGAAATAGGACTTATCATATGTGAATTAGTTGATTAAACATTGGAATTTAAGATTGAGCTTAATGCATTCCAAAGAAAACTTACATGTACGTAAATGATTTGCATGCATATTTATTACTTATAAGTGTATAGTATGATTATACAAGTGTGATTTTGACACCCTTCTAATGGTGATAAGTTAGGACTTGCATGTATGAACACATAAATAAATTTTATGACTTGAAATGTATATCATATGACTTGTAAATATATGAATTATGAAATTGGCAAATTGTTAAAGGAAATGTTATAGTGCCTACTCTATTGTCTTGGTGGTGGATAGATGGGCATGCCTATAGGGTTATAATGCAACTGCTACAGTTTGACACTACCGATGTCCACAGTTCGATACCTTTAGGTATCCATAGTTTGATATCTTTGGATATCCACAACACCCGTTATCCACTCCCATAAAAAATATATTGGCTTAACCCAAAAGGAAACATAAAAGTAATAAATAAGAGATATAACATGGAAACATGAATAATTGGTATTGATGGCATTTGTATTGGTTGTAATGATGTGCAACTATATTGATAATTTGTATCAATAAGCATTGAATATCAATATTTGGCTTATAGTTGTGCATTTGGCATATTGATAATATGTTGAAGCATATTTGCATTATGTACTCTACTTAAGTATTCCATCATTGTTTACATGAGCATTGAATATTAATGTTTGGTTCATGAATGTGAACTTATGGTATATGAGTTACGATATTTTTGAATGTATATGCTTTGCAGATGATTGCTGTGAATGGTCATCCAAACTAAGTGCTTTCCCTACTAAACTTTCAATCTTAGCACTAGTGTTAATCTATGTAGGTCCAAGTCATAGGAGTGAGTTTCAGGGAAAATCTGTAGGGACCAAAGCTAACAAATAAAAGAAAAAGTCCTTTTGGAATGTGTTTTTAATTACAGATGATTGCACATATAATGAATAAAGGAAATTTTATGTTTTCTTTTAGATTACCATGTAAATGTAAAGATGTATTACTATTGTTAAATGATAATGTTAAGCATTAGGGAGTTTTTTAATATGTATATGTATAGCATTGATATGGAACTAGAAACTATAGATGCTTAGGTTAAAATTTTAAAATATATTAACTTAAATGGTAATTAGTAGTCGAGTTTTCATAATTAATTCAGATAATATCTTTTCAATTGTTTGCTAAACTGATTTGATTGTTTCGTCGATTATTTTGTCTATTCATGGATACATTTTTGTTGTGTTATTTCATTGAGTTGTTTTAGTAATTTTCTTATTAATTCACTATTGTTTTTATTTGGTTTATATGAAGAAGGAGGTCTCTGGAAGGTAAACTTGCTCACTTTATTAACAACGTTCATCAGATAAGAGGACCTTCAAGGGACGTTGAAGACAATCTTGAGGGACCCAAACTAGAAGATCAAGAGATGGGTGAAAGATAGCTAGTGATGAAGGAGTATGGTAGACTAGTAATCGGTACTGCCACTTCGTACATGTAATTAGGGGACGTAGCTAAGAACTATGAATTAAAGAGTATCCACTATAATATGATATCATCATTCTATGGGGTTCCCAATGAAGACCCTTTAAATTTCATTCGGGAATTCTATACCACTCTCCAAACATTCCCATAAGATGGCCTAGATGAAGACCAACTTAGGATGAGGTGCTTCCCATACACATTAAAGTATTAGGCCAAGGTGTAACACCAACATACCCCCTGGGAGGACATGTAGATGCCACACAAAACAATACTGAATATTCAGAACATAACATACACATGCAAGTTATCATATAGAAGCCTTAAAATCCAAATCCAACTTGTATTAAGGGTATTAAAAACCATCAAACAAAATCCAAATTCCAATATATCTCATTACATTAAATACAACAAAAAACAAACTGAACATTTCCAAAACAAAACACAATCTCCTTGGTCACTGTTGTTGTCTATGTCCCAGTCTTTAAACCTTCTTATCAAAACTTACACGGAGGCAAAACCACCGTGCTAAGCATAATGCTTAGTGGGGAAAAATTAATCAATATATAATTTGGAAACTATTTCTAATAGTCGTCTAACATTCATATATACATAATCAGATCACATCTTAAGCAATTAAATCATATTAAAGTGCAATCCAAGCAATATGTATCTCATAATAGAATATAACATATCAAAACAAGATATATTTGCTTCAGAGCAAAACCTACAAGAATCAAAACAGAATACCATAATATCAGAACCAAACTTTAAAGTACCAAAATAGAACTTATCTGTGTCAAAATAGTATCTAATTATATTAGGAAAGAGCTTAGTTATTTCAGAAAAGAGCTTGATTACATCAGAATTGAGCATGTAATAGAATATAAAACTAGTTAGCCTACTAATCCTTTTTATAGAAGCGGGTAAGGGGACCAAAACAGAAGATACCTATGTTTGATATCTAAAACAAAAGAGATCTAAGTCTGTGAAATAGAAGACACAAAAGTGTCTAAAATCAAAAGACACTGGAGTGTCTGCACAGACAGAAGAAACCTTAGTGTCTGGTTACAGAAGACACCTTAGTGTTTAGTTATAGGTGTAGTTGCAGACCCTTCTAGGAATCCCATTTACCCATGAATAGGACTTAATAGTTTTTAAAAAATCCATTTTAGATTTTAGAATCACAAGCAAATAATGCAGTGTATAACATATCTTTATTTCACTTTTCTCAAATTGAACATATTCACTCCCTTTTGATCAAACTCAATATGCCTTATAAACATAAGCATTTGCATCAATATATCAATGAAATATTAAGTCATTACATATTACATAACATTATAGAAATTCCCAAATCACAAACATTTATATCCAACTTACATAAAATAAAACCCTTGGAACACATTTATATTCTTAAGAACACATTAATCTTGAACATACCATATATTTTAACATTATACACATTATTAATTAATCACACCTTCTTTAATTAATTACCTCAGTTAATAGTCCATAACTAGATTAACTTCTACTTAATTAATCTAACAGCATCTATATTCATTTTAAACCTTAATTAAGTTCAATTAAACCATTACTAAGTGCCCTAACCTTATATATGACAACAATTACACAAAGCCAAGTTTTTCACCTTCCTAGCCCTTTTCCACAGTTGTGGGAATATTCCCTATAATTCTCACGATTGTGGGATGATTGAACCGAAGGTTCACTCACCCACAACTTTCAAACTGCTTCCAAAACATAACTCATTCATACATTTTAACACCCCTTAACCATAGTTCATCAATTCCTTCTTATTCATGTCTCAATTACATATCAAATTCATGTACAAAATCAATTCAAAAATTGTTCATTAAGTAACTTACAAATCAATATCTTCCACACATCAAAACCAAACCAAACGTTATCATACAAGGATCATTTCTCCATCATTCATTTATCATCATCTTAACACATACTCTATTCAATTCAAGTATTGAACATTTCATATTATAACATGAAATCAAGTTTATCATTCCCTTACCTTCTTAAATTCAAAGAAAAACTCCAAAGAAGCAAACCAACTAGTCTTCTAAGCAACCAAACATAGCTCCTAGATCAAGGTGCATATTTTAGCACCAGTATAACAATAAGACAGAAAATGGCAAGACCTACTTCTTTATACAGTAACTTACCAAGATTCTAAGTGAAGATGATCCAAAATCAAGCAAAATTCCAGAAGTTGAGAAGGAGTAAGAGGTTCAGTGGTGAGAAGCAAAGGATAAAGAGAAGGCAGCAAAAACACCAAAATGAGTTGGAATGAATTTGCACTTGCCTAAACCTTGTGATGCAAGGTGTCCTCATTTTGAAAGGGCACATGTCACACATGAAAGTGTACTACTTGTCACTCAACCAATGTTGTCAAATGTCAATGCATCAGCTATGCCAAATGTCCCAAACTTATAGGCTTAGTCATTCCAATTTTCATGTATCAAATTGTCTTTCCACTTGACAATTTTACTAGTCCAAATGTACATTTTAATACCTCAATTCTATAATGGTGTTAATTAATTCCAATTCACTAAGTATTATCCATTAAACAAAAATTTAAGTTATTTGAAAATTCTCAATCATATCATAATTTTTAACACCTATCATACCTATACTTTCATGAACATGTAACATTCCAAATAGGGTACAATTTAGGGCCATCCACAAGGCATGGTTGATGACTCTTCCACCCGGTTCATTGACTATATGGGAATAGGTTTACAATAAGTTCATAGGAAAGTTCGATTCCTACCAAAAGACTTCTGAGTTGCGGACAAAGATAGCTACCTTCACTCAGATGGAGGGAGAGCCATTCCATAAGGTGTGCTTCAAACATCCACTAATTCAGCGTCACATCATCATTTTTCACTCCATATGTAGAACTGGTTCTTTTATGATGGATTGATATAACAATGTTAGTATAAGGTGGAAAATGCAACAGGAGGAGATATGGAGAGAAGACAATTGAAGAAAAATATGAGATCTTCGAAATGTTAGGGTCCAATTCTCAACAAAAGGTCGTGAGGAGAAAAAGAGTTAAGTGAGGTTAAATTAAGAACTAGCTATGTAGTTAGCTGAGTTAACAAGATAAGTAAAGATGTTGAGTACAAGACTACCCCAAAACATTCCAATCAAGAGGTTTGTGGTAAATGTGGAACTTGTGGTCATGGAGCTAATGCTTTTTCTTGTATTCTTGACATGTTTTTAATTGTTGATATATTTAATTATTTACACTTAGCGATTATTGACATAAAAATGCTTAAGATACTTACTTTAATTCATATATGATTTTAGGTACAATTTGGAAGCAAATAAATTAAAGTGAGTTGAAAGCGCTATAAATGGGTCATTTTCCAAAGATTTTTTTTTTGTCTTCATAGAGTAAGAGGAAAAAAATTAAAAGATAAGAAAAATGAAGCACAAAATGACAAAGAAGGAAATAAAAGCAGCTGCAGGCAAGAACGATTGCATTTCACGCAAGCATCTTGCATAAAACACAGACAACGCAGTTGTCCTGCATTTATGGAAATGCAGACAACGCAGTTGTCCTGCATTTAACGTCTACGTTTAACACATATAGCTGCGTTAAACGCATTGCTAAAAGGCATAGCAAAGAGGAGATTTAAATGGGAGGCAATGTTTATTTTTCAAATCACAGCTACAGGGGAAGAAGTGGCAGAGAGGAGAAGCATATGGCTACATTGCTGGTGAAGTACTGCGTCTGTGGCTTAACTAGAGAGCAGGCTTGTGGCTTGGTTGGAGCACGTAGACGAGGAGCACATAGATGAGGAGTTACGTGAATAAAGACCTCCCATCTTATTCATCCCATCACGCTACAGTGCATAAGGGAATAGTGAGTAGAACAGTGAAGGCTTGGTACGGTCAAAGAAGTTGGAGAGCTGCATAAATGGGCTGAACCAAAAGGGGTTTTGCGTAGGGATTGTCATGGGGGCTGAAGCATTTTTTTGGGAAAGACCCATAAGGGCTAGGCATCTCGACATCGGTTCAGAGGTGACATCGATGCCAATGACCCAGGTTAAGTAATTTTTTATTATGTTGTTGTTTCTTTCTCTCATTAGGAATTGATTGTGTTATCCTATTTTAATTGATTTAGGTATTGCGTATGGATAATTGGATTTTCATTATTATTCGGTTATTTGTGTACAAACCCATTGGGTATTGTGAGTTGATAATTTTAATGCGTTCATTGAATTGTTAACTGCAAAACCATTGCTAGAATTTTGATATAATCCGTAATTGTTAT
>JAOQMP010043235.1:0-11324 GCA_027563575.1 Erythroxylum pedicellare | reverse complement strand
TGAAAGCCCCTAGAGTTAGATTGATAACATCTTTTAAGTATAGCTCTAGTCCATTGGCAAAGAGTTTGGACATCATCTTATAAACTATGTTACAATATGAAATAGGTTTTTAATCCATCATTGAGGGTGAATTGTACTTCTTTGGAATTAGGCAAATATAGGATTTGTTCATCTCTTTCAACATTTTCGATGATTTGGAGAACTCTTGTATAGCTTTATCAAACAAAACTATTAGTAACATCCCAAAGTCTCCCAAAAGAAAAATGCAAAATATCCATCTGGACTAAACACTCAGCCCCTAGTTGATTCCATTTTTAAAGATCCTATTAATGTCTTTTTCTCCATGGTTGTTATTACAGTCTGATCCCATCAGTTTAGTGAAGTAATCTAAAACGATCTCCTCCATCTTGTTCTCGTATGAGTGATGAATCCCATAATTGTCTTGCATCATTAAAATTTTATTTATATTTCTTCTGGCTAAAATCAAGGAATGAAAAATTTTGTTGTTAGCATCTCCTTCTTTCAACCAAGTAATCATTGAATTATGCTTGAGAATTGAATTTTACAGTGATAAAGCATCATATTACCCCCTTCATTCTCTGATTCTCCAAACTCTTAAAACATTATCCTGAAGATGTTTATAGTAATTTTCCTAAGTAGTCCTTATATTGTTCTTTGCCTCAATAACACTTTTGGTTTTCCCTTAGCAAAAACCTTGATTGTATATTTAACAAATTAGAGCTCCCTCATGAGTTGGTAAGTCTTATATCATTTAACTTCCTTTTCCAATTAATGTCTACCATCTTTTGAAATTCCCCTTTTTTGTTAATCCATTAAAAACCCTAAAAGGAACTCTAGTTGGATTGTATGGATAAAATCTCAGAATTTCTATCCAAAAGTGATCAAAACAGATACTCTATCTAGGTTTTTCCTATTAAGTAAGTCCCCTTGTTGCTTATTTATCAAAGTGAATAGGCAACCTGCATACCTCAAATCCATAAAGCCTACATTTTGTACAAGATCAATAACCTCCTTTGTGATTGATTATGGCACCCTCAGCTTCTAATAAGGATAATATATAGTTAAAATCACCTATTATGACCCAAGGCCTAGATACTCCTTCATTAATGGTTTTTATTTCTCTCCAAAGTTGCATAAATCATTAATGGTGCTAAAGTTTCATCAATTTTTGTAACCTCTACAACTTGAGCTAGCTCAAAGAACTCCTCTTGGCTAAGGTTTATCCCTCTTTCTTCCTCTCCCTTAGTCAAAGGAGGTTATAAGACCAAGTTCCATAGGGTTGAGACCCTATGTAGGGTCTTGACAAGATGGTTACACCAATGTGGTAAGAAACTTGTAGCTAGCGGTAAGTTACCATAAAATGAAATAAGTAGGGGCAGTTAGGTAATTTTAAGTTATAAGTTGGAGCCCTTCTCTTTAGGAGAAAATGGACATTAACTTATGTTAAGTTTATAACTCTTAATCAATCAAGGGTAAGAATTTTTTTTAAAAATTACATAAACATTATGAAGAATCAATTAAATAAGAATCAATGTATAACAATAAATTAATCTTAATTTTTTATAAAAATCTAAAGATATATGAATTGATCATTAATACTCAATTTGTTAAAAAAATTGAAACATATAAATAATTGAAATATAAGCTAGACTTGGTTACTTAATGTTTCAATATAACCAATATTAAGTACATGTTCACAATAAAATGATATACATGCCTATTATACATTTTTTGTTTTCGTATATTTGTTATATACAATTTTTAAATTATGGGAAATCTCTATACCTTTAATATATTTACAAGATTTAAATTTATTATCTATCTTTAGTATTGAGAGTTATTTTTGATATTTGTTTGAATAATTAAGAATAACCAATTTAATGTATTCTATGTTACACCATTAAAATTTTTAAATTAATATTATACTGCTTTGTTTATATTAAAATAAACTTTCAAAGAAGAAGGTAGTAGGAAGAAATTTGTAAACACTTGTTCATTTAATCCTTTTAGATAAACCATATGTTCCAAATAAAACTCTAATGAAAATAAACCAATGGAAAACATTTATAAATAAGTATACAGCTATAAACCACATATTTAAACAAAACTTTTTCTTTTCTTTCTATTATTCTTTCAAGTTTTCTTTTTTCTGTCTATTTTTAAGAATGATTATTTTACTTTCTTGCATGCTTTAATTATTATAATTATAATTTAATCATGTTAAAATTTTAAAAATACTATATTTAAAATTTTTTTGAAAAAGGTGAAAAATTACAAGTAAGAGGACGTCAACTTCTTAACCATACATCCAAATAAAGTTCTCCCTTTCCTTTCTAATCTCTTTCAAGTTTTGTATTTTGAAATTAGTTTTTATATTATTGCAGTGATAAGGTAATATTTATTCATACATTTTTGTGTGAAGCTATTGGACATATCTTGAAATTATTAATATTTTAGGCAGGTGCCTTAGATGTGCTTTCTTTAACTTAATTGTCTATATTATTTTATTATATCATTAATTAGATTTATTTTCTAACCATTTGTTTTATGCGTAAACATAAATTCTTACCAACAAACAAAATCTAAGTTAACTAAAGGACTCAACTAACTTTTGTCTTGAGATAAATAATGATTAAATTGTTCTAATATACATCAAATTATTTGTAAATAACTATTCTCTTCTTTCTTATACCAATTGTTTACTAGTGTATAGAAAAAAGGGTTAAACAATCTCTAACTTTATTTAATTTTTCAATGCTAGCTCGAACTTTAAAAATGACGCTAAAAATGCTCAAACTTTTAATTTTTTGCAAAATGGCGCTAAAATCCTACGCCACTTTATTATTTTTGCCAAATAGTTGCCATGTAGGATAGTGGTTGCATATATGATATTTGAATTTAATAAAAAAAATATATGTTAAATTATTGAAGAAAAAAATGATATGTCTCATCTCTAATGTAAAACTTTAACTTCTCACCAAAATCTGGTGCTCTATTATTCACTACTCGACCTGTTGGCTTGTTACCTATTTATTTGTTGCTTGTTACTTGTTTTGTGAGGTTTTTGGTTGTGGTTACAAAAAAGTGACATGATTTTATTCTGAAAAATTTGTCGACTCTAAAAAGATAAACATTGCTACATCTTGATTCATCTCAAGTTTGACTACTCTTTTTGGTTCCTATTGCTTCACATTTTAAAACTCTAAAAGATCATGAGTGTTTCTACTATAAAATGATTTCTTAAGGGTTGAGGTTAAACCAAGTCGAGATTTTTGTTATTGTTTGTTTTTTGAAAATTTAAAATTAAATATATTGAAAATTAGTGAAGAGAGTCAACAATATAACTCAAAGAGAGAAAACAAACTCTCCCATGACAAAACGACAACGTAACCACATACAATTGCTAGATGCAGAGAAAATTAGCAAGCACTGGATGACAACGTACCGAAGGCCACAACATTAAAGAGTGAACGATAGCCTATCCAGAATCGAACAAGGTTCTAGATGGTAAAAGGGGTAAAACCCCACACATCTGCAAATCGATGCTTAAAATCTTCCCCAATTAGGGTTGGAATATTCAGTGCCAATGGAAGCCACTTCTCGCTACAGACAAGCCATAGGTGAGAAGATTCTGTCTAATGCTTCTTTCCTTGCTCATTCGTCTTTTAATCAATTATTTTATGTCTACTCAGACCTTATTTGAGCTTAAGAAAAAGCTCCTTATTGCCCACCTCGAAGCAAATTTCCAACTTTGTCTTGCTCCCCACATGCTTCTTTTTTTATCAGTCCTTTGCTAGATAGTCTCAACAACAAGCGGTCTCTCAGTTAAACCTTAGCACTGTAGTCGCTTTGCCCTCTGACACCTTGTGATAAGTCTCCCTTCTATTGCTTTCTCCATGGTACATATAACTTGCATTGTTCACTATAATCTCCATTAGATAGCTAGTTGATATGAGCATTCCCTGATAGATCTTAGAGGATATTATTTGCTCTCTAACCTTAGTATAAACACACTTAATAATCTTTTGTTAACTTCTACTGATATCTTGGAACCCGCGTAGGTTCCTTTCAGCCCATATTTCCTTATTGCATGTCATAAAGGAAGTTAGGCAGATAATTGTATTAGGATGGGAAATAGTCTTTAAATTGATAAACCATTGAAGAATCCTTGCATATTGATGTTTTCTTAAGAATCAAAGGCATTTATGCTTAATCCAAAACCAAATGTCCCTAGAGAATTGACACTCAAAGAACAAATGGTCCCCATTTTCTTGTCCTAAATTACATGACACGACTCAATATAATTCAGGAAAGAAAGCCTATCCATTGGACTTAACTTGTTTACGGTAGTGAGCCATAGAATGAAGGAGGAGCTAGGCAATAGCTCTTTATGCCAAACCATATCATAACATTCCACTTTGATCTCTCTCTGAATCAACAATTCTCTACAATTTGTAGTGCTAAATAATCCCTTCGGATGACTTCTCTAACTATATCTATCAGGGGACAGTAAGTTAGGGGGATAGTTGGGTTTTAGGGATTGAAATTCCCTTGGGAACTCTATCCATTGCCCTTCCTTAATAAAGGATTTAACCTTAGCAGTTGAAGGGAGGTGTCCCAATAGCTAGGTTGCCCTTGTCCAGTTATCGTACCAAAAACTAGCTCTTTCTCCATTCCATACTTGACATGTGATTTTGGGTTTCAAATCATCCTTAACCTTTAGTAATTGTGCTAGAACCTGAGATTGAGAAGTCTTGGGGTTAATAGCCCATAAACTCCTACCTTTTAGGATGTAACTATAGAGCCATTTAACCCATGGTGTTTCTTTATCCTCAAGAATGGACCAAAACTTCTTTATCAAGAGAGCTTTATTAAAGGATTTGATTGGAATAACCCATAAGCCTCCCTCTAACTTAGGTCTACAAACATTAGCCTATTTTACTTTGGCATGTCTCTTGTTAGGGCTACTTCCTCCCTATAAAAATTTCCTCATAAGTTTTTCTAAAGATTTAATAACTCCCTTTTCCAACACCATATTGGAAGACCAATAGACATGTATGGAATTAAGAACTGAGTTGACTAAGTGTAGTCTACCTCTCGGTTGGTCCAAGAAGTCAATCTCTTTTGAATTCTTTCAATGAGGAGATAACACTCAATAAACTGAATCCTTCTGGTAGTGATTGGCAAGCCTAGATAGCATAGAGAGGATTGATTTCTCCTTATTCCAACTATAAAGGTAACTCTTTCTTCCATTTGATCAACACTTTTGGACAAAACAAAGTGGCTTTTAGTATAATTGACTTTCAATCCAGACATAAAGTTAAATTAATTCAGTGAAGTTATAAGGAGATTAATGGAGCCTCGTCAGCTTTAGAGAATAAGAATAGGTCATCTACAAAGCACAAATTCACCAATGAGACTTTCTCACATCAACTATGATGTTTAAACTTTATACCCCTGCCAATATTGTACTTTAAGAAAGAAGTAAGAGCTTTCATGTATAATATGAAAATATAAGGTGCCATGGGTTCCTCTTACCTAAGTCCCCTCTTTCCATGAAAAATATTTGTAGGAGTTCCATTGACTATAACAACTTAAGAAGGAAAAGTAATACAAGCTTCAATCAATTTAGTGAATATACTTGGAAAACCTGTCACTTCAAGAAGACTCAATATAAATTTCCATTCCATGCTATCAAAAGCCTTTTTAAAATCTATCTTGAAAGCATAATTCTTTGGAGCATTCTTCCTTGAGTAGCTTCACATAAGTTCATACACTATAGAGATATTATCTCCTATTTGTCTATCATGTAGAAAAACACTTTGGTTATCACTAACCAAACAACCCAAAAGAAGTTTTAGCCTACTAGGCGATCACTTTATAGAGAAATTTGGAGCATGCAATTTGGTTTGTAATCCTCCAAAGATACTGGATTGTTTAGCTTAGGGACCAAACAAAGATAGGTTTTGTTGATTTCCTTCAATAGAATGCCTATAGAGAATAATTCTTTAATAACTTCCTTCACCATTGGGCTTCAGACCATGCTTTCAAAAAAAAGAACCCATTTAAACCATCAGGTCCTAGTGCCTTATTAGTATTCATTTGGAAGACCACCTCTTATATCTCAGAATCATCAATAGTCCTAGAAAGTGATGCCTTCTCCTCTGTGGCAAGTTTGTTATTAATAATAGAATCTAGGACTTAAATAAGAACAGTTGAATTCTAATAGCAGTAGAAATATTTAATGAACCTTTCGACCTCTCTCAATAACTCCTCTTGTTTACAAATCTTCCTCCCATCATGCTTGGTGATTTCCTTTATAGAGTTGTAGTTCTTCTTGGTTATTATGGAGTTGCAGAAAAATTTAGAATTTTTATTACCTTCCTTGAGCCACTTTATCTTGGCCCTTTGCTCTATTAGACTAGCATGATTATTCAGAGTTTGCAAGTAATATTTCAAAGCAGTTTTCTCCAAAGATAATAGTGAGCTATCCCCTGGTTTATAGGAAAAAAGATTTTATACTTGTCTTTGACTACTAAAATGGCTTGATAAGTGTTTTCCCCTTTAAGTTTCTTTAGAGACTTTAATCCCTCTTTGATTATCTTAAGCTTTTGGACACTTTTGAACTAAAGTGTACCATTTACAATAGCTAACATCCTATCACTTAATCATCCTTGGAAACCTTCCACATCAACCAAATAATTGTTAAAGAGAAAAGGAGACTATCGTTTCACTTTTAAGAACAATTTACAAACCTTCATAGGGGTATGGTCCGAGAACATAGGGTCTAAAAAAGAGGCCTTACTTTCGGGGAATTGTTTTAACCAAGCTTGATTGACTATAACTCTATCTAGCTTTTTCATAAAGAACCATTCATTAGCTTGCTTATTACTACAAGAGAAGAAGCGACCATTTGTTGACCACACATCGTAATGTTAGTAAAAATAAAATATCTAGACTACTAATATAGCAGTGGTGAGTCTAGGTCTATCTCACAGAGAATGTGTGTTAAGTTGTTGAAATGAAATTAATCATTGTTTAAGTTTAAGAGGTTTTGGATTTTTCAGATAAAAAATAAAATGAAACTAGGCTAATAACAAAAAATTAAAGAAAAATGTGAAAATTAATAAAAGTGGGTTAATCGTGGGTTAATAATTCCCTTAGGTTTTGTTTATCAAGATACGATCATTAATTAAACCTAACTACCGAAAAACTTAGGATACGATCTCTAGATTTAATTAGGCGGTAGCATTATGAATTAGGAAAACTAATTAATCAAGGAAACAATCACATATGATGTGCCATTTAACCTAGGTTATATTATCCTTAATGATTACGAATCATTAGTCGCTACATATGAATTTCAACAAAACAATTACGAATTATATCAAAATTCTAGCAATAGGTGCAATTAAACGATTTAATGAATGCATTAAAATCATCTTTTCACAATACCCAATGGGTTCATACACTAATAACCAAACCATAATGAAAATTCGATTATCCATACAGAACCCAAATCCGTATGCCTAGGATAACACAATCAATTTAATAGGAGAGAAAGAAACAACAAAAATATTAAATACACTTAACCCGGGTCATCAGTGTCGATGTCACCTTCGAATTGGCATCAAAAACTTAGCCTTTCATGGGTCTGTCCAAAAAAATGCTTCATCCGCTCCAAAAATGGCCCCATCCAAAGACCCATGTAGCGCCTCCATTCCTCTCTTCTGTCGCAAGCTTCTCTCTACTATTCACCGATGTGAAGAATTAACCTTGTTTCGCCACGCTACTATTCACGCCTCCTTACTTTCTATTTCTATCGCCCTACTATTCTCTCCTTACTGTGCTATTGATGTGACCATTTAACTTGGTGGTCTACTGCTCCTGTTCACCTGTGTTTATAACCTACAAACTCCCTTTTAGCATGAATGACAACGTTTGCGCCAAAACGTAATGCAGGAGGAACAACTAGGAGATAAAACATAGATGACATCTGCATTTCAACGTTTGTGTTAATGTAGTGCAGGAGGAACAACTAGGAGATAAAACGTAGATGACATCTGCATTTCACTAGGAGATAAGTGCAAACATTGAAATGCAGATGTCATCTACGTTTTATCTCCTAGTTGTTCCTCCTACACTACGTTTTGGCGTGTTTCCCATTTGCTGAGCTGCTAGTTATGCATATGTGTTTCATTCCCTTAGCTTTGTCGTTTTCTTCTTCTTGCTTTGCCCTTTTTGTCTTCTTTTCTAGCTGTCCATCTTCATTAACTATTCATTGCATTTTTTTCTTCTTTTAATTTTCTTCTTCTTGCTCTATGAAGAAAAGTGAAAATTAATCTTTGAAAAATTGCCCAAACATCGTGCTTTCGACTCACTTTAACTTCTTTGCTTTCAAATTATACCTAAAATTACACATAAGTCAAAGTGAGTATCTTAAGCAATTTCATGTTATTAATCACTAAGTCTTATGAAATAATTAAATAATCAATCAAGCGCCTATCAATTTCCCCACATTTAGCTTTTGGTTGTCCTCAGGAAAAGCAACAAAATTAAGCTCAAAAACCTAAAAACAACATTTACTCATTTCCCATAGTTCCCAAGAATATGTAATCATAAAAAAGATGAATGACTTTCAAAAATTATAGCAAGAAGTCAACATTCCAAGCTTTTACTCATGATCAATCAACATTCATCATCTTCAAAAACTGAGCAATCTAATGGTGGACTCAAAAAATGTGTTTAACTAAAATATATCCATAGGTACACTCAACACCATTCATGATTAAGTCATTCCATAACTTTGCATATCATTTCATTTCTGCACCACTAATGTTCACATGCAAAATCATTAATCAAAGGACTTTTCAAGGTTGTAATGTGGGTAAAGATAAGGTGAGATATGTTTGGGTCAAGTAGCATGAAAGAAATTAAAGCTAGTGAAACAAAAGTAACACTCAATTATACCACCAAGTATATAAGTTAACACTTATCAAAAACTGGGTACCGTCAGTTATGATGAATGCAACATTTATATTTCAAAACCTAATTAAGCTCTCACACACAAACCAAATGAAGAATACACCAATCTGAAGGAATCACTCATACAATTGATGCCAACAATACATTGAAACTGCAAGAGTGAATCTTCCAAGCCAACATCTACCTCATATTCAACATACTCAAATAACATATTCATTACAGCTCTAGGAAGATGAATTAATCATAACTTTGCAAACTCATATCCACTTCCTCCTTGATAAATTTATTTCAACAAAAAAAATTTCTTTTTCTTTTTCTTTTTCTTTTTCTTTTTCTTTTCTTCTTTTTTCTTATGCATCTCTTTTGTTTCTTTTTTTTACATTAAAAGAAACTATATTGACATGGGAATTTCAATGATAAGACATAACAAAACATCCCAAAATTGACCAACCCACATATATATACACCTCCACACTTACACTTTTGTACATCCACAAACTCCCCAATCATAAATGCTCCACTAGCTTTATGACTTAAGAAATTTATTTAAAAACATAAAATGTTGTTTATACAAAAAGAAAGGTGTAAAGTTCAAAGGGGGTTAACAAGGAAAAACCATGTCAATAGGGGTAGGCTATTTGGCTAATGTAGTTCAAAAAAATAAAGAATGTTTAAGCATTTTTACGTTAATGCATGTGATAAAAATGTGGTCTCGAATAAAAATTTAAGGTAAATCAGGATGTACATTTCATGAAGGTCACACATTATCAAAAGACATTGAGATTGATATGAATGTGTTAGTCAAATAAGGCTCAAAATCTCACTAACTTTGTCTACCACTAGTCACCACTCTTCTTAAGATAATGCATATAGACCAATCACAAGATAAAAGATACATGCTAAAGTTGCTATGAAAGTCTCTGGTCAATTCACACTCTAATCATGACTATATAATCCCAGAAGCAACAGAAAACGAGAAAATGTTGGTTTGTTTGTTTTATTCTTTCTCTCAGTTTGATTGAAAACTTAAAACAAGTAAAACAAACAAATTCAAAAACACTCATGCATATAAAAAGTAATGCGGAAATATAAACGAAAAGAAATTTACTTCCTTTAGGTTGCCTCCCAAGAAGCACCTTTGTTTAGGGTCACTAGGTAGACTCCATGTTTCCTCCTCACATGACTAAATTGTGATCTTTAGGTGTCACATGCGACTCCTCCACATGAGGTTCTTCAAGATAGGGTCTCAGTTGATAGTCTATCATATTCAGCATCTTCCCTACCCTCTAACTTTCAATCTTGTCTGAGTCTTTACAAAGATCTCAAATGTCTCTTCGCCTTTTTCTTCCTCATTTAACTCCTCCAATATGCTATATAAAGATAAAGAGTTAGTATAAAAATAATTATGAAATCATTTGCTTACCTGAGAGCTAAAGATGTCTTTTTTTGCTTCGAGTTCCCCTTTACTTCTTCATCATATACAATTCCTTAAGTATTACTCTCAAAATTCTTAAGCTCATCATCACTCTATAAGGTTTCTGCACTAACAGCCACTGGGTATACCTCGAGTTGATATGGTTGCTCCTCTTCCATTTTTATTCTAGGTAGTCGATCCTCACTGCCACCTCGCCCATTTAGCTTGCCACATTCTAGTTTCTAGACATTATATGCCTCATTTCCTAGTAGAATTGTTACAACTGCTGTTGTAGGCTCTGTTAAAAATGGAGATTGTTAGCAATCACAACATTAATAAATTCTTCCAAAGGTGTACCTGAATCGTGATAAGAAGCTTCTAGTCTATACAAGAGGTGTTGTACATCCTGCAAACTGTTATGGAAGTAATTCTGATGGTTGTCTAATCCATAACCAAAGTTAGGTTGATCAATTCAACCTCGATTATAGGATTGAAAGTAAGGATTAAAGAAAAAATTACTTCCATATATGAATTTTTTAATTATTTATTTTTTCACAAACACAAAACAGAAAAATGAAAGGATCTTGAAATAACTAAAAAGAATATCTCATTCATGCATTAAATGCCTCGGACATTCAATGTCCAGAATGAACATAATCAAATTCACATTCATAAGATAATTCAGAACATAATTTAAAACAAACAATTAATTAAGTGAGACCATCTAGGATACTCACAATACGCTCCAGATTAGCATTAGCTTCCATGATCCGAAAACATCTAGATGCGGACATTTTATCCCGCTTATCAACTTTATGCAATACACTCATTGCACACATATTATTAATTGCACAATTACATAAACATTCAATTGTACACATATGTATATGTGTCATGTATAATG
>JAOQMP010043216.1:0-11325 GCA_027563575.1 Erythroxylum pedicellare | reverse complement strand
AAAGATAAATAATGGGCTTATTGTATAACAAGATAACATAGCAATAATCATAACATAATAATAATAAAGTACAATTTAATTCATTACAACAAAATTAACCCAAAAAAATCAAATATAACACATTAGAAGTAGCAAATCCAAAGACATGTCTAGTTTATTACAAAAATCACAATCATTTCATTTTCTTGAGCCATTCGATTTGAAGATCAACATCCTTAAGCTCAATAAATATCTCTCTATTTTCTTTCTTCAAAAATAATTTCGTAGCTAATATAAACAGTTCACTTCCCCTTTCTATTTCATTTATACTTCGTAAGAAGTTCAGCGCCTCAGCAATGCTATAACCAGAGCTTATTGAAGTTCTACTCTCTACTGCATCACATATACGGTCCAAATATTTACATAACCTTTTTGTTGCCCCTGTTCTAGTATCATGTTTCTTTCTTTTTTTTCCTTTCCTTTTGTAGAAGTTCCTAGAGTTGGATTTGATGAACCAACTCATTATTAATATTTCCAATTTCTGGATTGACAGCAAAGTCTTAAAAAAGGTTATCGTCAAGATCAATATCAACTGGGCTTTCTCTACATGTCACATAAGCATCATTTGGTACAAAACCTGAAGAAGGTGCCCAAGCTCCTTCTCCTGTAGCTGCAACATTTTTAAATAAAATATTCAGCTGTTCAATATGTTTCAAACCTTTAGTTCGAAATTTGGCAGCCTTAGGATTTTCCTACAATAATATTGTTTAAGTTATTAAACTATCAAGTAACATTAAAACAATATAAATCTAAAGATTAAATGCTTACCTTCAATTTTTTTCCCATATTCGTCACTTGCATCAATAGTTTAATTAGAAGAATCCCATCCTAGTAAGGAAACTTTACCTACTAAATTTGTCTAAAGATGCCAATCCGTTTTTAATCCATCCCATTTATTCTTAAATTGTTTGTATTAATAGTTTTTCTTAGTTTCATGAGCAAACTTTGAAACTATATTTTTCCATCCAATCTTGTTAAAGTGACCGTTTGTTTGATTTCCAACTAATGTCTCTTTCATAAAAATTTTGATTAAAATTTCAAGAGTTCTATCATTCCACTTCGCTTTGATCCTTTTTTTCAATTTATCCCCACCTTGAATATCTTGGGTTGGTATTGACATTTTCTATCAACAAAAAAGTCCCCACTGCATATAACAATGAATTTAATAAGTATAAGGAAATATAAAAGCATAACCAAAATGACTATGGAAGTTTTTACATGTACAGAAATAAAATCAATGTTAAGAGAATGGTAATAATAAGAAAATTTTGGACATCTATCTTAAACGACTTAAAAGCTTTCTACCTTATGAAATCTAGATCACCATCAAATTTTTTTGATATACCTTGTGAAATCTAAAGGCTTGAAAGATAAATATGCGACCAAATTTTCAGCTAATAACCTAGAAACGTTTTCTCTTACACATAAAAGTATATTTCAAAATTTTGGAGGCCTTTATATTAATTTTTCAGGAAGTGATTTGTCTTACTTATGAGATGATGATAGTGATATAAATGCCTTTCCATAGCAATGCAAAGTTTTACGCATTCTAAATCAATATGTAAACCAATATACCAACATATGCTCAGTTTTAGAAAATTCAGAACACAAGAAAAATATTGAGCTTACCTCAACAACAACAAAAGCTTCTTTCGCTTCCTTCAGCCTCACAAGTAATTCTCCAGTAGCTTGCACACAGTTTCAGTGGTATCTCTCAATTGAACCTGAAGGCCTTTATTTTCCTCTCTGGCGCTACTCCTTTTCTCTTTATGCTTTCAGTGCCGATACTTGTGCAGCAAGAGCATTTATAATATACTGGACAATACGAAGTGACAATGTGGTCAGTAGTTGATCTAATACCAAACAAGACCAATAGAATTCATTGATAGCTCAAAGGGGACGAAGGTCTACGTTATTCTGCGTTGTTCAACGCAGACCTTCTTCTACGTTGTTAAACTCAGACGTGGTCTGCATTGAATTACACAGACTTACACAGACTAAGGTTTGCGTAATTCAATCCAGACAACGCAAACATGGTCTGCGTTCGAACGTCTGCCTTGAACAATGTAGACGTTTATATCGTCTGCGTTCAGGCATTTATATAGGACGAAAAATACCAAAAACTAATCTGTGATTTTTGATATGTGGGTGTCTTTAGAGGAGATAAGTTTTGCATGTTTGTAAACAGAAGAAGAAAACCACATAAAACAAAAGAGTCATTTATGATATATACGGAAGTGACGGAAAAATATCTATCCGAAAAAGTAAAAATTTGGGGCTTTTCTAAAAAGCTCCAAATTTTAGCTTTTAAAAAAACTTTATTTTAGCTTTTGAAAAAGTTATTTCTACTTCAAAAGTACTTTTACAGTTTGTAGCCAAACACCCATTTTTTTCCTTAAAATAGCTTTTGCGGTAGAAAAAAGTACTTTTGGAGTCTCCAAAAGTTGAACTAAACGGGTGCATAGACAACCACATCACAAGAAAATGATTGGGAATCAATAAAAGAAAAAGGAACGTTCAAATCACCCTATAATATTTCACAAAAAAGCCCTACTATTATCTTATCTTAGGTACCACTTTACATTTTAATGTTTACAAAATAATATTATTTATGCCCTAAAACTTAACGTGGCACCCTAATTAAGCAACATGGATCAACAAAATGCTTACATACATTGTTTAAACGTTTTTTTAATTAAAAGAAAAGATCCATGATAAAAATTAAATGATAAGTCTAGGGGAATAGACTCCAGACATATCCGCTAAAAGGATAGAGTGACACTCAATGAATGTATTATCAAAAATAATGATTCTTAAATCAAAATGTTCTGCAAAATTTACTAACTAATCAGCACATCTGTTACTCTCTCAATTTATTATTATTATTATATTATCGCCACCACCAATCTTTGATGTTGAACTCTACCCCTTTAACTATTGCCGCCACCATCACAACATACTTAGACTTTGTCTTTATTATTACTCTAAAACGATTATAAACAATTTGGACTTAAGAAGATCATGATTAAAGTGTTTATTGGGATTGGAAAGGATGAAGATTGCTTGGAAATGGAAATGGAATAGTAATGGATTGGACATAGTTGAAGAGGGTTTGGATCTTACGGAAGGGATGTGGAAAGAGAAAGATTTTTAATTATTTCTGTAACACTAGGAAATCTAGAAGGAAGGAGAAGAAGACGAAGAAAGTGAGCAAGAGGCACTTTGAACCAAAACCGATTTGGTGGCTGCTACAATTAGATAGGCAGAGGAGAGTATCAAAGATTAATGATGGTGGTGGCTAAAAAAATGGAAAAGATAATGATAAAATATGATTATTTTAATAATTTAAACTATTATTAAATCAAGAAAAAGAAAAATGTCGTCATTTTCCGTTTTATAAAATCTATGTCAACATTTAGTAGGTCCACTTACCCAGTTGGCACGTCACATTAAATGGGTAAGTAGTCCAATAATAGAAACCTAATAGAAATATAATAAAGTTAAATTATAGGGTGTAAATGATATAATTTTATAAACGATTAGGTATAAAGTGGCATTAGAGATAATGATATGGGCAAATAAATTGATGATGATATGTATCAAATAAATTGATTTATTAAATTATCATATTTCTATATGATTGCTTATATTAAAAATATAAAATTTGTAATATGTAACATTGGTTTTTTCATTAAAAATAAAATTTCATTATATTTATAAATTGTTGTGAATATATGATTTAGTTCAATATATTATTAAATTAATTATTTTATTGGAATTCTATTAAATTAAGTTATCAATTTCTTATTTTTATTTATAATCCATATTAATAAATTGAAAGTGATAGTAAATTAATTTTTATTAAAATTAATAATTTTTAGACACAGAAGACTTCATTTAGACAATTGCATTATAAAGTGATGATTGATAATTAACAAATTTAATCAATAATATATTTCAAATGTATTAATTATAATGAATGTTATGATATTAATTACTCATTAATAGTAAAAATTAAATAATAAAGTTTGATGTATTTTAAAAGGGATTATGATAAAATATATAATCTTTTTATACTTACTTATTAGTATCATTAGATAGTAAATAAAAAGTTAATGAAACATATTAATGTTATAGAATAATAAATATGTTATTAATATTCATTAATTTTTAAATTAAACATTACATATAAAATATTATTACACTATTAAATATAAGTTATGTTTTTTTAGAAATGAAATTTCATTAATACTGTAAAATTGTACAGAGAATATCAGAAGTAATTTAGCCCTCCACTCAACCTAAGGTTCTAGTGCAATAAACATTCTACTTCTTATACCACATTTTCTTTAGACTCTTTATACCTTCTTTAGACATGTGTGTTCTCCTCTTGGCTTACCAACTTACTTGCATTAGTTTCCATTTAAAACATTTTGTACTAAGGTTTTCTTGCCAACCTTTTTCTTTACTCATTAAGTATGCATCCATCATAAGTAGAGCTTCAATTTAGTAGTTTGTGTGTTTCTCTATGCTTTTCATTCTTTCCTGACCATAACCTCCTTCTATATACTCATCTCATCTATCTTTTATAGGTTAAGCATCAGTTTGGTATCCGAGTATAGATGGAACTCCTTTTAGCTAGGTAATGAAGCTTTATCTCATGCCTATTATGTCATTGTTTTGGAATCTGAATTTGTATCTATATACATACATCCTCCTTAGTATTGGAATATGTTAAAGTGTATTTGTTCCTTAATTGAGCCTTAAGCTTTAGAGCTAGTTGATTTTTAGTGGTGGTTATTCCTCTCAAGACTCTCGCATTTCTTTCAATCTATAAGGTGTACATAGAACGTCCCATTGCTAGTAAACTTGTGAGTTTTAGTTCTGAATGGGAGCAGGAGATAATATGGTCAAAGATATCCTAAAATTCATCACATTAATGCCCCATTAAGGGTATAAGGAGATAATTGCATTCCATATGGCTTTTCGTGTTGTGATAGGAGAAAATCTTTAATGCTTGATTGCAACATCTCACTACCATAAGGTAAATACCCGAATGCCCGAAGGACATTCAAGTACATACCCTATGAAAATGGTATGTTGGAGCAATAACAAATCCAACTTACACGTGGCATCATCTATAAAGCTTATACAGGTTCTAGAAAAAATACAAAAATAAAAAAAACTATATCACTTCTGGTGTCAGCTGACAAACCTCTTAGTCATTTCTCTAACCAAAAGATTCCTTAAGTCCTGACTAAGGAATTAGGTCTCCTGTCTGGTACCTGAAAAGCCACATTGCAATTTTTGATGAGTTTTGCAAACTCAATGAGTGAACCATCATTGATGAATTCACTGGATTACCTATACACATCACATATATCACAGATATTCATTCAGAACATATAATTATTTTTCAGATACTCACACATCATGGCATAACATATGGTCACTCATTACAGCTTTGTAAATCATTCATGAATTTCAATCTTATATGAATGTTATATGCATGAGACTCACATTCGTTCTTATTGTTGTGGCTGAGTGCCTATCACATACTTATACAAATATTGGCCTATAGGGCTAAGTCAGAACAGAATCACGGACCATAGCTCTACGTTCAGAACATATATCACGAAGCAAAGCTCTACGTGGAAGCGCTTCATACTGGCAATTCAAGAAACAACGCCTTTATCTGAGCATACATTTTATAAAATGCAACAAATTCTGAATATCTCATAAATCAGAATCTTACACAAATGCTCAAACAAGATTTCACAGTCATCAGACCTAAGTCTGGCATTTAACTTTCATTGAGAATCAAATGTCGAATTCATATCAAATCAAAACACTCCCAATACATGCCCAACTATTAAACTCCTTGGACCTCGGGTTCGGAATCTAGAAACAACCCACAAACAGTTCAATAATATTGGAAGTTTAACAAATTAAATTAAATTCATATCAAATCAATCCTAGGAAATCATCTAGGTTGACTCACAATATACTCCAAGAAGCTATTTCCTAGATGGTCTGGCAATGTTCGACTGGCGTCCAATTTACTCCTCTAAAACATACACAACACATTCACAAATATCACATTTTTGCACAAATGTACAAGTGTTCTTTTATGCACAACAATGTATAGAAATTATGCACAATGCATGTTCAATGACAATTTTGGATATCTTATTGTAATTTTTATCATCAAATCGATCAAATATCAAAGCCCTCATTAATATCATTGGGTACTTATAATTTGGACCAAAAATAAAACAATGTGAAATCAATTTCATAATCTAATTGATCACTTCAGATTTTCTACTCATATGATTTCATGTCAACTTTGCATAATTAATATGATAGGGTAAATGACAAAATTAGGCAAAACTTCCTTCTAGAAAGTTGTTCTAAAGTGTCTTACGTTTCTAATAAATCCAAGATCATCTAATTTAATTCAATATTCGATGAGTTATGCACAAAATACCATAGATTGTGCACATTTGACCTTTTGGCTAGTACATGATCATTCCCTCTGATTGTACAACTCATATCTTTCAGCTCAGATATCTAAAAATTACAAACTTAATACAAATTTAAAGCTAAGAGAATAAGATATAATTTTCTGAAGATATCTGTGTCTTATTCGGCCTATATCAATACAGTTTATTCATTAACAACAGGATATAATTTCTATCTCAGGTAAAACTACAGCCTCAGTCAAAACTCAATTTCAAGCTAGATTTTGAAAAGCTTAGAAACAGAATTAAAACTCAATTTCTTCAGATAATTTGTATCCCTATGCCTTAGTTTACTCCAAATTAAAAATTATCCCATTTGGATAACTATAGAGAAACATATGGTCAAAATATCGAAGCATGTTTGAGCTATACAGGACAAGACTTTGCTGCGGCGACCCAAAGAAGTTGGCCGCGGTGAACTTTTCCAAAAACGAAAATTTCTCAGGAATTCTCAAAGGTTGGCTACGGTGAACTCAAGAGTTGGCCGCAGCAAACCAAAAAGAATTGGCCACGGCGACCCAAAGAGTGTTGGCCGCGGTGAACTTTCACTAAAGACTCATCTTCCCAACTTTCCAGATTTTATTCCCATATTTCACATTCCTACAATGTCTATTATGCATTTCTATACCCAAAACAAAAGTCTAATTTTTTTAGCTCATAAATACACATACAATTCATAAGTCCGGACTCATACTTAAACAACATAATCGTTTTCTCATACATGCAAATTCCAATCTTCTGCATTTTTCCCACATTCACAAATTCAACTCCTTATCTAAATCATTTAGCACATGCTTTCACCAAACTCTACTGCTTTACCTTTTCATGCATGTATTCATCTGTAACACAAGTCATCATCAAAATCATGGTTCAACAATAAGGTTTCCATCACACTTTTGTTTTTTACAACTCTACATTAACACCGAAACTACCCAACTTTCCCAATTCATGCATGAACTCATTTTCAACCATCAAAACATCATTTACACAACATCCAAATCAAATTTAAACACAACTTACTTGATTCAGCAATTAGTTCCAGTAATGAGGGTGAATCACATTTATAGAATAAAGGATAACCAAGCTAGTGTTTTCGGTGGATGAGCAAGGAAAATAGTTTTGAACCATAATATTCTTTCAGTGAAGGAAACAACAAAAGAAGGGAAAGAAAGTTACATAAATAAGCAAGTAAGCATTGAAGAATTTTCCATCTAAAAACACTTGCTACATATACTCTTTGCATGCAATACATTTTTCACCCATTAGCAATCCACGTGTTACCATACATACAAGCCATTTGTCACAACTAATTAACCATTTGCTATCTGCCTATTATTGCCATGTGTCATTCTTTCATTGGTCCATAAATCATGATTTTTCAAAAAATTCATCAAAAATTCCAAAATACCTGAAATGTACAAAAATTGCCAAATCACATTTAATACACTCCAATTTGATCCACAATTTCTATTTATAAGCCAATTTACCCAAAAATGCCAATGAATGCACATACAATCATATGAATGTGTAAGAAAAATGTGTATGTCACAATTAATTTATGCATGAGGTGCATTTTCCTAATTTCATAGAAATTTCTCATAATTTAATATTCTAGCCCTAACATGGGTAACGGGATGTTACAATTCTCCCTTCTTAATAAAAATTTCGTCCCTAAAATTCTTACCTAAATGATCAAATACGTAGGGGTACTGATTCCTCATGTGCTCCTCTGTTTCCCATTTGGCTTCTTCACTTGAATGATTCTTCCAAAGGACTTTCACCATCGGAATCAACCGGTGCCTCAGTTGCTTATTCTGGTAGTCAATTATCCTCACAGGTTCCTCAACATAGCTCAAATTACTAAAGAATTCAATCTCCTGAGTCGGTATCACATGATTTTAATCTGACCAATATCGCCTAAGCATGCTTACATGAAACACATTATGTATCTAAGCCATTTCCGAAGGTAAGGCTAACTTATAAGCCAATGGTCCAATTCTTTCAATTATCTCATATGGACCAATATGCCTTCGATTTAACTTACCCTTCTTACCAAATCCTAGTACACCTTGCCAAGGTGATACTCTTAGAAATACCCCGTTACTAACTTGATACCCCATATCTCTCCTGTGTCGATCCACATAGCTTTTCTGTCTATCTTGTGCCATTTTAATTCTGTTGCAGATCAATTTTATCTTATCAATGGTATCCTAAATCAACTTTGGCCCTTCAACAATTCTTAGACCCTCTTCAGGTACAGGAGACTCTACATTGACTCCTACAGACTCCATGTCAGCTGACTCACCAATTGGATCTCCTATTGAAGACTGTCTGAATCTCTCACTATGAATCATATTGTGTCCATAAAGATGCCAAATCATACTTTGATACCAAAAATACAACATCTATATTGTGACCCTAAAGATGCCAAACCATACTTTGATACCAAAATACAACATCCCACTACCACAAGGTAAATACCCGAATACCCGAAGGACATTCAAGTGTATACCCTATGAAAATGATATGTTGGAGCAATAACAAATCCAACTTACATATGGTATCATCTAACATACTCAAAATTCACTAAAATTTTAAACCATCCACTTCATTCATTCATAAAGCTTACACTGTTTCCATTAAACAAATATTTACAAAACCTTATACAGGTTCTAGCAAAACTACAAAAATAACAAAAACTATATCACTTCTGGTGTCAGTTGACAGACCTCTGAGCCATTTCTTTATCCAAAAATTCCTTAAGTCTTAACTAAGGAACTAGTCTCCTGTCTCGTACCTGAAAAGCCACATTGCAATTTTTGATGAGTTTTACAAACTCAATGAGTGAACCATCATTGATGAATTCACCGGATCATATACACACATCACATAATACACAAATATTCATTCTAACATACATTTATTATTCAAAAACTCACACAATATGGTATGACATTTAATCATTGCAAAACAGATCATATATAAACAAATACATAAACATATGAGACTCACATTCATTCTTATTGTTGTGACTAAGTGCCTATCACATACTTATACAAATACTGGCCCATAGGGCTTAGTCAGAACAGAATCACGGACCATAGCTCTATGTGCACACACATATATCACTGAGCAAAGCTCTACGTGGAAGCACTTCATACTGGCAACTCAAGTCACAATGCTTTTATTAAGCATGCATTTTTATGAAATGCATCAAAACTGAATATGACATATAAGGCAATCATATATGATGCTCAAATAAAACTCATAATCATTAGACCTAAGATCGGCATTCAACTTTCATTGAGAATTCCCATAACATTCAGAATTCCATAGCATTCAAAACCGCAGTCAAAGCACTTCCAATGCATTCCCAAATATTGATCAATTCAGACAATTAAAGTCCGGAATTCATAAATAAATCGCAAATAGTTTAATAATGTTGGAAGTTTAAACAAATCAAATCAAATCAATCCTGGGAAATTATCTAGGTTGACTCACAGTACGCTCAATAAGCTATTGCTTGGATGGTCCAGCAATGTTTGACTAGCGTCCGAGGTGCTCCTCTAAAATATACAAAACATAGTCATAAATATCACATTTTTGCACAAATGCACAATTGTTCTTTTATGCATATCATTGTATATGCACAATGCATGTTCAATGACAATTCTGGGGTATAATATTGTGATCCTTATCAACAAATCATTCAAATATCAAAGCCTTCATTAAGAACACGTATATTTATAATTGGAACGAGACAAAACAATGTCAAACAATTTCATAACTTCATTGACCACTTCAAAATTTTCCTTTAATACACATACGAGTCAACTTTCCATGCTAAATTTGATACCAAATTAGGCAAAACTTCCTTCTGTAAAGTTGTTCTCCAATGTCTCATATTGACACCAAAATCATTTAATTTAGCTCAATATACGAAATTATATACTCAAAATATTTTAGACTGTTCTTAAGCTTCAGCAGAATTCTTACCTGAACTTCCAACTAAAACTTGAAAATCTTAGAGATAGAATTAAAATTCAATTTCATCACAAAAGTTGTAGCAGAACGCCTCTAGTTTACGATAAATCAAAACCATTCCATTTAGATAACTACAGAGAAAGTTATAGTCAAGATACCAAAGTATGTTCAAATTATAAAGGATAAGACTTCATTGCGGCGAGAGCAAAAGAGATGGCCGCGATGAACCTTCCAGAAACAAGATTTTTTCGAGAATTTTACAAAGATCGCCATGGAAAACTCAAGATTTTTTCCGAAGTGAACTAAAAATAGTTGGTCGTGGCGAACCAAAGTTTTCCGTGGTGAACTTTCACAGAAGACTCGTCTTCCCCACTTTCCAGATTTTAAACCTAGATTTCACTTTCTCACACTATTATAATTTCTCATTTCTCTCCATTCTTCACGTTTATTATCACATCAATTAACTCAGATAGCACTTAAAACAATTCTTCTAACTCATCATTTTTTTAGGTCATTGACACACACAATTTAAAATCCAAGATTCACATTTAAATATCAACTTCACTTCTACAAATAAACAACGGACACAATGTATGCATGTACTATTTCATCTTTCTCAAAACCTGAATAGAGTATATACATATCTTCCAATCTAGAGTCCATTCAACACCATTTTAAACAATTCTCAACTCTTAAATTAATCATCTAATCTATTTAACACCGAAACCAAACTTCTCAATCCCATGTATGCATGTATATTCCTACACCATAAAATATCATT
>JAOQMP010043200.1:0-11327 GCA_027563575.1 Erythroxylum pedicellare | reverse complement strand
CAAGAACGCATAAGTGCAAATAATATACACACTGCTCAGGCAAGCTTTGGCTTACCAGAGGAAAATCTAGATATGGTAACCATTATGCTCGAAAAAGGTGGTACAAAGGCATTGACCCATATTCCAATTGAGGAGAAAGGCAAATTTATATCGATGGAGGATACATCTCCCAGCTTGAGCAAGAGGCCAGAGCCGTCTCAACTGAACAACTCACATACTACTAATGATAAAGAGTCAGTGGGAGTCACTAATGTTTATTCTAAGGAAAAACATGTTATAGTTGACAAAAGAGAGGAGTTGGCTCATATAGAGATTGTTGTTGGTTTTGTTGATCGAGGATGGGTAGATAGTAAGTAATAATTTGTTGGACACATTACATAAAGATGGGATAGTTAATCCTGTTGATAGCAAGAACTTTATGTCTTGTGGGGATCCAATTTTGCAATTGGGGGTTGGGAATCTTAAAATGGTTGATTGTTCTAAGATGTCTACTGTCAAGTCCCCTACTGTTTCTAGATTGGGAAAATGTAATGTCATGCAGGAACCTTCAAACCATAAAGGTGTTTGACAAACATAATGATTCTTTGGGTTGTGAGGAATCATGTGTGCAGTTGCATGTTGGGACATCTAAAGTTATTACAGATAGCCTTCTTGTAGACGATGAAACTATTAGTGTTGTCGTAGTTGTGCATATTGGTGTTGGGGATGTAGTTACTGGTGATGAACACAATGGTAATCAAGTAGTTGGTGTGAGGACGGAGCAAGTTGTCACACATATTTCCCAAGGAAAGACAACTCTGGGCAATTCCAAAGCAGAAAATGGGGAGAATCTAGACAGTAGCACAAATGAGTTCACTTCTAAATATTTGGAGCATTGTCAGATTGAGTGAGCCAATATACTAACTCCAATTAAAATTGTTAGGCAAACTGAGAATCAGAAGACAAGGGATATAGAACAAATAGAGGATTGTGATACTGTAGTCCACGTCCTAGACATCCCTGACAATTTTTATGTGTGACCTAAATCTACAAAAAGAAAATCTACTAGGAAGAGAAACCAAAATCTCAAATATCAGAAATGGTGAATGAAATCTCAAATATCAGAAATGGTGAATGAACTTTCCCTTGAAGTTGAAACTTTAGTGGTGTCTGTAATTGTTTCTTATTGTTGTTTATTATGCAAATAGCCATTCTATCTCCTTTAGGGAGTTTTTGTTTTTAGGTCATATTGCAATATGATGGTAGACTTAAAACCTTGAACTCGTTATAACGTCGATTTAGTTTTAATTATAATAATATTCTTTTTAAATTTTCAAAAAAATATAAGTTAAATGGAATAGTGAAAAGATACAATGCTAGGCTACTAACAAAAGGTTATACCTAAATCTATAGTATTAATTATTCTAAACTTTTGCACCTGTTGTAAGATCAATACTATTTGTGTCAATAAAAAAAAACCTATTTGTGTTATACTATCACTTGCTATTAATCTAGACTACTTTCTGCAATAGTTTGATGTAAGGAATGTTTTTCTTCACGGTAATATAACAGATGAAGTGTTTATGGATCCACTCCTTAGGTTTACACTAGAAGAAGGAAACATACGCGAACTAAAATGATCATTGTGTAAATAAAAGCAATCGTAAGAACATGGTCAAGGAGATTAAATCATGCATTGACATAGTATGGGTTTAAGCTAGTTTTGGCAGTAGTATGGATTTAAGCTAGTTTTGGCAAATAAGACCTTATTTTATAAACTTGAGTATGTTAGATGATATAATTGTAACAAATAATAACATAAATGAAATTGAGAAACTTCAAACTAAAGAATTTGAAATAAAGGATTTAAGCTTCTCAAATGCTTGAAAATTTTCGGTCTAAACAAAAATTATTTATCTCAGAAAGGAATTATATTACTTTAGATCTCTTAACTGAAATCAGTATTCTATCTGTGAGCCAATAAATACTCCTATTAAGGTGAATCATGTCTTTTGTATTTCTCCTATACTCCAATTCTAACAAATAAGGAGAGATATCAAAGAATAATTAAGAAGTTATTATATTTAACTTACACTAGGCCGTATATAACATATATGGGTCAATTTTAAAATCCAAGTGACCACACAAAAATATTATATATTATCCAGATTTTAAAATTATCTTCAAGAATTGGTGCTTTGTTCTCCGATATCTTAATGTTGTGATATCTTATGTAAATTTTGATTTTGCAAGTAATAGAATGAATAGGAAATTCATTTTTAAATCAGGCCCCAACTCGAAGAAAAGAGTTAGCAGGAATGACAACTCCTTTGAAATGAACTCCCGAGTCCAAAACACAAGGGTTTTAAGTAGGTTATGTTAGACTCTCATGCGAGTTTTTCAGGTGCTTGCCAACTTTTGCATTTGGAAGTCCCTTGTAAATATATATTGCCGTTCTTTCTCTCCGATCATAGTTACTGCTTCTGTCCAATTTCTCTCTTTCCCGTCTCGCCAACTTACCATTTATTTTGCCAGCTATAAGCACTTAAAAGATCAATGGCTTTCCGTTTGTTCGTATCCATTACTTCCTTGAAATTGGGTTTGGTCAGAAGATTTTGTTTATATCTGCTGTGCTGCATGAGGGCATGATACTACGTACAACCATGGGTTTGAGCTTGGTGGATATTTTCTGATATGACGACGGAACCATAAAAGTTCGATGAACGACTTGTCTGACAAGGTGGGGTCATATGGACCAAATGGATCACCTAGGACACAGAATTGAGGTTCAACAGAAGCAACTTTCGGTGCATGTTTGGCACCAGGAAGAGAGTCCAGGACACGGATATCTGGATCAAACAGATTAACGTCAGTTTCAGCGCTAGTTAATGCTACATAACAATCACATTTCAGAATTGAAATCATATCCACCACGAATTGGTCAGAATAGTGCTCTGAGTGGTAAGTGTACACAACCACCACATGTTACTTCATTTCGATCCAGAAAGCTCATGCAGTATATTTATCATGGTAGAGATTGAAGGAACAAAGACATATAGGCAATTATTGTCTGCCAAATTGATTGAAATGTTATCATTCTGAATAAGACTTGCAGCTACTACTTCTGGTATTTGTATGTTTCGTGAACACAAAGATTACATGCCACCGCAAAGAACTTGATCGGCCCATTAGCAAAATAGAGAGGCCTTCATTGCTTCAGCTAAGAAGAAAATGTTTGTCCACTTCCTTGGTAAGGTTTAGCCAACTGCTTGCTTTATAGTTTTGCTGCAACATGTAGACACTGTATCTACTTTATTTCCACATGGTGGATCATATTTGTACACTGCACAACAAGACAGAACTTGACCAAGATTGGCGCCTTATAGCTTGAGAATTCTGGAAATAAACCAACTATAATGGGCTTCAGGAATTCTTGGATTGACCTAAAGTGTCATCGATGTAGAAGGGATTGTTCTCCAGAGACCAATCAGTGTAGTCGTAGCCCAAGTGCCAATTTTCAGATTCCCCGAGAGTAATGGCCTGGCTTTGTTAACTGTGATCAAAACCTACCTTCATTTCTGACAAGAACGGTACATCACTGGCATGGCAGCTTGAAAAGAAATGGACTTGGGATAAAACTACGTGCCAAAACAAGCATTTACAGGCAATTCTAGTCTGTTGCTTGAGGCCTGACACGAAGGGGACTTGTCTCAATTCGTTACGTCAAAGAAGTAGTTGCAACCCCCAAGCAAGGATTTCAGTTTCTGGAAGAGGATTTCGATTAATCCATAGAGTGCATCGGTGTGCCATTGATGTTGAACGTTTTAGTGACGTTTGGTGCTGGAAGCGACTTTAGTATCGTCAATCATTTAATGTCAATAATGAAACTCTAGTTGCACAGCCTTCTCTTATCAAATTGTTGTTTTAAAATCAATCCGTTTCCTGTTTATTACGGAAGCTTCGTCCTTGCAGTTTCAGAGACAAGAATAAGTATCGATGAGGTGAAAAGATGACAGCAGTGGCTCTATTTATATGATTCTGCTTGCAGATCCCCTAGTATGACATAAAACTGTTTACTTGCTTTATACTGTTGGACAAGGAAGGGACTGGAAAAGACGTGTGTACCAAGAAGTATGCACGTTGTGGCAGGTGTCTCTTAGCTTCTGAAAATAAAAGACCCCACTGATGGTGGGAGTACAAATAAGCTGTTGAATCTTATTTTAAATTGATTTTTTAACAATTTTTAGTATATAATAATTAATTTAACTGTTATGATATTATAATTAAATAATTTGAATCAATTAAATATTAATATGATTTTTAAAATAATTTCTTAAACATTAGTTAAAGATGTGATTTTCTCTTTTATGCTTAATAAAAGTCAAATAAATTCTTAACCTATTGTTACATCACATGTAAAATATATTAATTATTATTTTAATAAAATTAAAATTAAAATAATTATTATTTTAATAAAATTAAGATGAAAATTAGATTTTTTCTAAATTTTTTGTAAGCATTAAAATATAAATCATACTTTTAACCTTGTAATTAGTTATGCAGAGACCAGGCACCGAGCTGATTTGGATTATTCTCTTCTATTTTCTTCTCATTCTCCCTCCTGGTCATTGTGGAACTAGTTGTCATTTTGAAGTAAAGATGCGGCCTGCAGGAGCATCCATTATAACTTATGAGGATGTAATTACTGCTGAGAGATGATGTCGAGCCAATCTGTTATTCCCATTGTATGCATTAGGGTGTACTTTGGTTGTTTATGTTGTTTAAGATAGTCAAATTCTTTTGCATTTTGGTTAAGACAAGGAACAGAAAGTTCGAAAAGAGACTTTGACTAAAACTAGTTCACTTCCCGAACCATATGTACCGATGTCCTAGTAACAACACAAGTATATTATATCAAACTACAAATCTGAGCGTCTGTCTTTTCATTAAACTAGCAATCAATGTTTGTTAGATGTAGAAAACATACTTTCTTATATAATTTTAATGCTAGATGATGGAAGTCAAAGATTGCTCATTGTTGGCTGTTTTAGAAACGGTTTAGCATAACCAGAATAAGAACTGTTGGCTAACATAAGCTATGCATTGTTGGGATGGAAGATATCTTCTGGCAAATTTGAGCTTATTACCATTGAAGAAGTTAGAAATTAAGAACAAAAATTGAAGCTACGAAGTCAGGGAGGCAACTAACGCTTAAGACACAAGATCGAATAATTGAACCTGATGCACAAACGATGAGCCTGACGTACATGTCACAACAGGAGCTGATTTAAGAACCGAGATTTGTGACGATGAGCCTGACGTACATGTTACAACAGGAGCTGATTTAAGAACCAAGATTTGTGCTTTCAGAAGATTGCTCTGGTTGCTTATTTTCAAGGTTGGGTTGAACTGGAGTTGACGCTGGTGTGGAGGTGTTAGACGTACTGTGCCTTGGGGGTGGAGGGCTAATCCTTCCATCAATGCAGGAAGAGCATTTCCTCTCAGCCCAACCCTCTACATCGTACCGTCCGTAACTCATGATTCTCCTGCCTGAGCAAAGCCTTCCAATCATAATTGCAACTATGCATAAGACCATGATCACTACTAGTACAGCAATTGCTGGACCAACCGAGCTGTGGGTTGAGTGAAAATTGAAGGTTTGCTGTGTTACGGTCTCCGCTGGTGGTTGTTGGCTAACTGGCATTGACATTCTGGCCTTGAAATGGTTCGAGACGAAAGGATTTTAAGTTACTCTTGTGTAGGCTTTAAAACAATGAAGAAGCAACAGCCTTGATGAGAGCTTCAGGATTCTTTCTAGTAGTTTTGGGGCATCATGTGAAAAGGGTTCGAGTAAAATGACTTAACATTGGTGGACGAAACCAGAGGCGAATGTTACTTGTCCCCACAAGTGTTATTTTAACAATATGTCAGAAAAAGAACCTCCGGACGGTAAAAAGGACGATAAGAAAAGCAAAAGGTGAACAGAAGAATTGGGGAATCTAAAAGAACTGACCATTGCCTGTGTTAAGCTCCAAAACCTCTCTGCCAGGGGAACACTTTTCAGAAAGTCCATTTGCTTTCTCAGGACTACTCTCTGCTTCTGCAAGATAGGCAAACAAACCTCGAACATATTATTAAACAAACCTAGAACATATCATTTCAAAATTGAGCGACTTCCACCAACACCAGGAGTCTAGGGTGTAGGCTATACCCAATTACTGTCAGCACCGTCCAACCAATCTAAAGGACTTTTCTAATCTATGCCTTCATGTACAGAAACAAGGGAAAGTTAACCTATTGAAAGTATATTCACTGATGTTTATAGCTTTGCTTTAGGTGGCCTGATCATCTGAAGTTTAAGGAATAGTTTCTTTTTTTCTAGTACCAGCTCGCACTTAAGCCATATTGTCGGATACAATTCGATTCGGAAACTTCCCCATAAATTAGAGCCTGTGAAAAATAATAGTACATATGATGTCTGATTTTTCAGGTCATAAAAGTAAAGTTCCCACTTCCCACATTCATGGCAGGCAGTTCCTGCTTAGAAAACTATGAGTGAACAAGTACATGACCAACCCTTCAGATCGCCGGATACAAATAGTTCGACAGCGACCATTTCAACTGCCATAACAGCTACACACGTTCACCGGCTTTAAATATATTAGACAGTTCGTTGCCATTCTTCCGGTTGATCTTCTATCTTCTCGACTGCTCCACCATGATTTTGCATGGCTTAGGATCTCTGGCTCTTTTAAAAAACAATAGATTCCATAAACAGCTGTTTGTTGTCAAACCGTCATGGAACCATACATCATCCAGGAACCATAGGCAAAGAACTCATTTTGCTGCTAAATGGCGCTGGAAGGAAGGGAAATGTGGACCGCTGGGTTCTGACCAAAATTCAGTAATGATGGAGGCAAATATATAAAAGTTAATACTGAATTCATAGTTGGGACAGATCATACAAATAATGCCAAAGAATGTAGAAAGTGCAATTTCTTAAGCGATTACAATCAACATAGCGAATGTATACTTTCATGTGTCATTTCTCATTCAAAATTAGGCAAGCAATAGCCATGCCATCAAAGACTCACGATGCATATAGCTGATGGTCACCATATGTTACAAACATTTGCCACCTCCAATCAATGCCACATATTTTGCAAGAGAAGACATTGGGGACATTTGAACAAATATCAAAAGAATAGCACTAGCAACCTTTGAGGACCTAAATATGATATAAATCTTATTTCATATCCAGTTGAAATAAATATGGATAGTTACCTACTTAGCAGTTCTCTGCTTCTCTCCCTGGCCCCAATCAAATAGTTTGTGTTGTACACTTCCATGGCCCATACATTTGTAGCTGTCGTTTCCAGTTGCACAAGGTTCTCTTTATCCAGCTTCTTAACAACATCTGGATGCAGAGCACTAGCAACAACAGTCTGTCAATGAGACGTTAAAAAGTTACAATTAGCTGGACTTTATAAAAACAGAAGAGGCTTGATTAGGGTTAATACACAGCTTATATCAATTGTGGGCTATTACACTGGAAATATAGGAAAATCTGCGAAATAAAACCAAATGGTCGAAGGGTTCCATAGTATAAAATAAGACTTGAATCATTTTATTCAGCCTAGACATAATCATAAAACAGTGGGAATTTGTGTCTCAAGTTCTTTAAATTTTCTCACCCAAACTGAGCCAAAGCAAGCATTTAAAATTATAAACTTCAAGAGACTCTCATCTGAGCTGCTGAGTGCATTTTCTGGATTGACAGAAATAGAGAGATCTTGATTACAAGAATCAGCTACCAATCCATAGTTTCTCACAGTAATTCTATCATGCTTCTTTAAAATTGTTTCCAGATGATACTTGTTGGACCTCGAAGACCCATGCATCAATACACATCCACAGCTATGAAGAGCTTCCACCGGAAGTTCTTCATCCAGCCTTAGCAAAATTGCTGCTCTTTCAGCATCAGCCCAGCAAAAACATGAAGATGATCCATCATCTACACATGCAAATGAGATATAGTATAAAACATAACATCGGAATCAAAATCTTAAAGCTGGCAAGGCCACTGTACACCAAGTCTCTTGCAGCTGCAAGTAAAGGTAGTGGCTTCTTAGCTACCATTTGCTTATTTCCATAAGATTATCAAGAAAGCTTTCTACGCTCTCACTTCATCTTTCACAATCAGCCACATATGTAGCAACCAGAATTTGCAGGTAAGTCAAGAAACAACTGCAGATCTATTTGTTACTTAAACTTAACATTGATTAATGCCACAGCAACCCCAAGTTTTATTTTAAAAAACTCGGTATAAATATTACCCTTAATGATGCTCACAAATACTGCACATTTTTACACCCATTTGTAACAACTTACCTAACACAAACCCCGCAAGTGGTATGTCAATACAATGTGAATTGGAATGCACTTTTGAATGTATCCCATCATATTTCTTGTACTCCAAAACCAAGATATGTACAGTGACTATCTGTCACAAACACGGATGCAAATCATAACTGAAGTTCCACATCTCATAAATTGTTTTGTCAATGAAGAATATTTATGAAGGAGAAGCATAAATTTATGAAATTAACCCTAGACAAAATGCAAATATCATTATTACACTTACCCTGCAACTAATCTGCATAGGCTTGGAGCTTTTGCACCAAATTAACTCATAGATTGAGCCGGAACAAACTTTGTCCAAAGATCCAGCAGTTGATGTATGAAAATCAGACCGGAAATTAGACATATCATAGTTTGGCTCATGGAGAACTCTTGTGCAATTTAGTAGAATAAAAGACGTAGGTGTCAGCAACAATCGATTACCCTGCCTGGAAAATTAATACAAATTTAGCCATGAAAAATGCAGATCTCAGCACCAATAGCCAAACTCAAACATAGAAAAGTTGATAGCAAGGCTGTGATATAAAGCCAAAATACTATAGCAGATGTCCTCACATAAACAACAGAATAATAACTATGAATTTCCAAGAACTCAACTCACTAATAGTTTGCTTATCCACCCTTTTCATCCATTAGCCAATCTAAATAACACCATAAATTCAGAGTTCTCCAGAATGTTCTGGCTTTACTGATTCTGCCCAACGTCACTCACTCTAGTGGAAGTTTCTTGATAAAACTCTTCCACATTCAGTTAAAACTCTTCCAAATTCAGGATAACTTTAAACGGTAACTTCAGTGCAATGATGGCACTGGCTTCTTTTAAGAGCCACTGAGGCTTCTAATTTTTCTAATCTCAATAGAAGAGTTGAGGCATTGCCATTAAATTGGCAAGAGAAAGCAGAACAAAGTGAAAATTAGAATTCATGTGAAAGCTCAACAAGGCTTTTATGTGCAGCATACCCTAACTTAAGGATCCGATGAAATGATGCTTTAACACCAGGTCCAAATCCAACAGGGCACTCATATTTGCTTCTGAAACCAAAAATATTGACCTAGAAGATACTAATTAGCGTTAGGGATAATGCAAAATATGTCATTCCTGACTAAGGGGAGAGTAAGAAATAATCTACTAGAAATTTACCATTTTATTGTCCACAAAGACATGTATACAAACACTGATTGATATTTTCAATCTCTTTGCAAAAAAGTCACCAGGCCCTCCACAACTTAAATGACTACTGGATGAGCTATCGTCAAAAGCATGAACTCCAACCACATCTCCAAACACAGATATTAGACTTCCTTCAGGAAAAAGACAGCTGGAGATGGAAGATCCAGATAATGCACCACACAGAGGCATTGTGGAAGGAAGATCATTAGCATTCTCTTCTGATGCTTGAGCAAACTTAGCTTCATTAGGCTTTGTTTCCAATAAACCTAGGACATTGACAGGGAGATGAAGATGAACATCTGAACAAGATTTGGCACAATTGGCAATGGACCTGTCAATATCTAGTCCAAATTGATCTCTAATCCTGGCCTCTTCAATGCTGAAAGGAAGATCATTCTCAGGACAATCTTCTGTTGATCCACTATTTGCTAAAGCCTCATCATGACAGAATGAGAGCTCCCACAGAAGTGTTCCAAAAGAAATAAGTACCTTACGGAAACTATTAGCACCAGGGTCTTTAAGATGGCAAATAGATTCGTCTATATGATGTTTTACAATGTAGTAACCACCAATCTGCAACAACTGGCATTTAGAAGCACCTATATTGTCAGTAAGCACATACATAAAATTCTCAATATCTCTTCACAACCAGAGAATTGGAAAACAAAAAACCTAGAAAAGAGAAGATATAAGATATACCTGATACTTGAAAAAGCTTTCGGAACTTAATTCCAGCAATACCTTTTCTGCCCTTGGCTTAAGATAAGCACCATTCTGTAACTTAAATTTTGTAGAGCACAATTTTGCTAAACAGAGCATGCTGGAACCATCAGATTTCCTGGTCATAGCTAAGCAGGGAATTTCAAGAGAATGGAAGTTTCCACATTCCCACTTGACAGATTCATCAAAAGAAGCGCAAGTACTGACTTTACCTTTACCATGATTATTATCATTCATCAAATCAAAGGCAAAGGTCTGGCTTGATAACCGATCATTTTTACAATTCTTCTCAGCTAAAGCTTCAAGGGAATTTACATAAGGACCCAAGGGTTCAGTCAGTTGACTATTCAAATCTTTAACAGTGCATAAGGTTTCATCTTTTCCCCGGAAAAAGAGATCCCACGGCAAGATGAAGGCTTCTATAAACATACTATACCCATCAGATATGACTGGTTCATCTTGAGACTGCAGATAAAAACATTAACAATTAGCACAAGAAAATGAAAAGTAGTCATTTGAACAAACACGCCATTCTTCGTTCCAATTTTGGTTTCTTTTGGCAACATAATCCAATAAAACAGAAACTATAAAAGCAACTATGATTAAACTTGCCAAGAATTAATCAGGCTAAAGCATATCATACCTTCTGCAGCACAGGGTACTTATGCGCTATCCAGATCAGATGAAATCTACCACTCTGAAGTTTTTTCCAATCATCATTTAAGGACAAACAAGGATAAATAGGAATATTTTTCTGGGTTGCATTTCTCAAGTGAAAACAAGCATAAACTGTCAATTGCACCTTGCTTTCCCATGGAACAAAATGAAAAATGTTTCTGCATGAGAGTAACTCATTCTCAAGCAACTCTAAAAGATCAAGGGTGTGGGGCGTGCCCTCTACAATCAGAGTATAGTTAACAACCTGAAAAAAAGAAGTCAAATTGTTAGAGTGTCCCATATTGACTAAATATGATAATATTAAAGGGCTTATAAGTGGTAAGGGTCAACTATCCAAACAACTAGTTCTAGTTATTTG
>JAOQMP010043189.1:0-11327 GCA_027563575.1 Erythroxylum pedicellare | reverse complement strand
TTTATATAATTATTAATTTATGATATTAATGGGACCCTATATTTACATAGGGGTATTTTGAAAATATATTATCTTATATCTTATCAAAATTTGTTAAATTTTCAACTGACCCAAGTAGGGACCGGAGAAAAATATTATCTTAGAGAGTTTATTAATTTACCGAGTATCAATTTAAAGAGGTTATACTATAACTCTATTTTGGTTTCTTTGGTGTTTAACACCATTGAACCCACACTTCGTTCAACGATTTCTCACATAGAGAATGTAAAGGATCTGTGGAAGGATATTAAACAAATATTTTCTATTGGGAATGGTCCACGGATGCAATAATTGAGATCAGATTTGGCAAATTGTAGGCAGGATGGTCAATCCATTATCTCTTATTTTGAAAAACTCAAAATGTTGTGGGATGAGATAAACAATTATGATCAAATGCCAGTTTATGTTTGTACTAGTTGCAGATGCAATCTTACTATGAAATTGGAAAGAAAGCGAGAAGAATAGAGAGTTCATCAATTTTTGATGGGCTTGGATGAAAAAGGATATGAAACGGTTTGCTCTAATATATTAAGCACTAAACCCTTACCCAATCTGAATTGTACCTATGCTATGGTTATACAGCAAGAGCGGGTGTAAACCATGACACGAACAAAGGAAGAAAGAGGTAATCCTACGGGTTTTGCAGTCCATGTTGATGGTAGACATTCAAAAGGGGATAAAGACTAAATCTCCATTTACTCTAATTGCGACAAAGAGGGACATGAAGCTAGAAGTTGTTTCCAGTTGATTGGCTATCCAAAATGGTGGGGTGACAAGCCATATGGAACTTCTGCTAGATGAGGAGGTGGTCAAAAATGTGGCAATAGAGGTGGACGATGTAAGGGAGGAACTGCTTGTGCTAACGCCACACAAGTAACTGGACCTGATGGTAGGCATAGAATCGTGACAGATTCATATCGTAAAGGCCTCAATGGATTGAACAATGAGCAGTGGTCAACTTTACTGAACATGTTGAGCGCTCATCAGAATGGTACCAATGAAATATTGACAGGTACACAGAGGACATTTCCTTGGATTATTGACACAAGAGCTTCTCATCATATAACAGGAAAATTTTCATTTCTAGAAGAATTGCGTGATATTGTACCACGCTCAGTCAAGTTACCTAATGGAGAAAGGACGATGGCGGTAAAAGAAGGAACCATGTTGATTGGAGGAGACCTGAAATTGCAACGAGTTCTTTATGCGCCCAATTTGAATTGCAATTTAATTTCCGTATCACAACTGCTTCATGATACAAATTTGATTATCCAACTTACTAAGAAAATTTGTGTTATACAGGACCTAAGTTCGAGGAATCTAATTGGAGCACGTGAGCAACGCGAGGGTTGTGCTTTCTCAAGGGAGTGGTGTCAGTGAAGGCTTGTAAGGTAGCTGATGAGGGATCTTATGAGTTTTAGCATAAGAGAATGGGTCATCCTTCTCCTAAGGTGGTGGAATTAATTTCGGAAGCTAGTAGTGTAGGTAAGAAAATCAACAAAACTTGTGAGGTTTGTTCTAAAGCAAAACAAATAAGAGATATTTTTTCTTCTAGTGATAATAAAGCTGAAAGTTGTTTTGATTTGATACATTGTGATTTGTGGGGACCTTCTAAATTCCCAGCATCATATGGAGCAATTTATTTCTTGACAATTGTTGATGATCATTTTCGTGTTGTGCCGATATACTTGATGAATGAATAACATGAAGTGGCTTGTGTTCTTAGAAATTTTATTGTGATGATTAAGTGCCAATTTGGAAAGAATGTGAAAGTTGTTAGAAGTGTTAATGGAAGTAAATTCATGTGGATAAAGGAATATTTTGATGAATAAGGGATATTGCATGTAAGAATACCTCAACTAGATGGCCGAGTAGAAAGAAAACATCACCATATTCTTAACGTGGCAAGAGTCTTACATTTCCAAGAAAATTTACCTATAGAATTTTTGGGAGAATTTATGTTTACAGTTGGATATTTGATTAACAGGACTCCATCTATGTTGTTAAATGGTAACCTATATGAGATGATCTTTGGGAAAGTGCCATCTTACAAGCAGATTCAGGTTTTTGGTGTTTCTGCTATGTGCATAATCTGAATAAGGATAAGGACAAGTTTGCTAGTAGGAGTCGTAAGTATGTATTTGGTGGGTATCCATTTGGTAAGAAAGGATGGAGATTGTATGATTTGGAGACTAATGAATTCATTGTGTCAAGAGATGTGGTGTTCATTGAAACAACCTTTCCATATGATAAAATAATAGGTGATGAAATCAATAATAATGGAATTGTGGAGTTGGGTAATGAAATTGGGAGTGGCAAAGCAGAGGAATATGATGAAAATGTACGGAGAGCTGATGAGGTGAGCCAAGAAATAGGGAAGTTGAGCACTGAAGATGGAGAAGAAGTGGAAAGGAATGAAGTAGTGGCAGAGGAACTTCGTAGAGGACAACGAGTCAAGCAACCTTCTGTTCGTTTGAGGGACTTGTAACAAATAACGTCAGAGTAAGCCCCTCGGAATGCTCACCTTCCCAATCTAATTCCTCGGGTACACCTTACTCTTTAGCACATTATATAAGTTATGATAAATTTTCTACACAACATTGATGTTTCTTGGCAGCCATTATAGCAAGACATGAATCGAATTCTTATACCAAGGCCATCAAAGATGAACGATGGAGAGAAGCCATGTAAACAGAAATATAGGCTTTGGAAGATAATGGTATATGGACCGTTGAAAGTTTACCATCTGGGAAAGAAGCTGTCGAGAGCAAATGGGTGTATAAAATTACATACAACTCTAATGGCAGTGTTGAACAGTGCAAGGCGCGATTAGTGATACTGGGAAATAATCAAATTGAAGGGATAGATTATCAGAAGACTTTGCTCCCACCACGAAAATGAGTACTATGCGCACTTTTCTTACCGTTGCCGCTGCGTAGAATCGGGAACTTCATCAAATGAACGTCCAAAATGCGTTCTTACACGGTGATTTAGAGGAAGAGGTTTACATGAAGATGCCACCTGGATTTTCTTCTCCATCACCGGTAAAGGTTTGTCGACTTCGCAAATCTTTATATGTTTTGCGACAAACACCTAGGTGTTGGTTTGTGAAACTAGCTACATCTCTTCAAGCTTATGGGTTTCAGCAATCATATTCATTTTACTCTTTATTTATCTTTCGAGCTGGGCCTGTCCATTTGAATGTCCTTGTTTATGTTGATGATCTAATTATCTCTGGCAATGATGTCTCAACTATGCAACAGTTCAAACACTATTTGAGTCGTTGGATTCATATGAAGGACTTAGGAAAGTTGAAATTTTTCTTGAGACTTAAAGTGGCCAGAACTTCAAATGGTATTTTCTTTTGCCAACATAAATATGCAATAGATGTGATTGCTAATACTGGATTATTGGGTTCTAAGCGGGCTGTTACACCTCTTGAACAAACTCATAGGCTCACCCTTACAAAGAGCAATGATATGGATGATCCTGCTCAGTATAGACAGTTGGTGGGGCAGCTTATCTATCTTACCATCACTCGACCCGAGTTGACTTATTGTATGCATATTCTTACTCAATTCATGCAGCAACCGAAGCAAGCACATTGGGAGACTACTCTTCGCGTGGTGTGTTATTTGAAAGGTAATCCAAGACAGGGTATTTTGTTACATGCCAATTGTGATCTCAAGTTGACTGCTTACTGCTTACTACGATTCTGACTAGGCTAGTTGTCCGTTGACGAGACGATCTTTAACTGGATATTTTGTTTTTTTGGGAAACTCACCTATCTCTTGGAAAACTAAAAAGCAACATACAGTGTCTCGTTCTTCTGTTGAAGCTGAATATTGATCTATAACTACCACGACTTGTAAACTGAAGTGGCTGAAAGGGTTATTGGACTGCCTTAGTGTAACACATTCTAAACCTATGCATTTGTTTTGTGACAGTCAAGCAGCTTTACATATAGCCGCTAATCTTGTATACCATGAACATACTAAACACATTGAAGTGGATTATCATTTCATTCGTCATAAGTTATTAATTGGCAACATTCACCACGCATATATACGAAGTTCCCTATAACTTGCTGATATTTTCACCAAGGCAATGGGAAAGGATTAGTTTTGTTTTCTTTTTTGCAAGTTGAGCATTCAAGATGTCCATGCTCCAACTTGAGGGGAGAGGGTATTGGAGAATCGCTAAATTAGTGGGTGTTGATTACATGTTGCCTTATTTAGTCCATTTATTTAGGAAATCTTATACATATCTTTACTTACCTTTTGTTATATGATTCATCAATATTTTAGGTAGTGTAGCCTTATTTAGGAATTGTCTAATTAGCTTTTTTTGCTTGTATATATTTATGATTTTTTAGGTTAATGGGAGCAGAATTTTGATTCCAAAATCACTTAGTTCGTTACATGAAACCGCTTGATGATGCTTTGAACTTCTCAAAGGGGCTTTAGGACTTTGTGCTCTACATTATTGATGTATTTTATTTAAAAAAGAAAAAGTAAAAATACGGGGGGCGTCTTTCATCCGAGGGATTAAGAAATCCCTAAATGTTTTATAAACTCCTTTCTACACATACCGTTGTCGCACCTGCCTCTGCTCCTTCAACCCACAGTCTCTGCCGCTGTTCCAAGCACAAAAACGTCGTTGCACCTGGTTTTGTTCCTTAGCATAACATTCCATCACTATAGTTGCTTCATGCTAGAAGACTACGTCGGCAATTTTCTAGAGTTTGGCAATAATCCAGTCCTCTCCATATTCAATTTTATCTACCACGACATATCCTACAACTTCGATTGGAGACATACATTCCATATCTGCGTTGGCGTCTTTCTCTTCGTGGACGTTGGTTTATGGTGGATTTTAATAAATATCATCACTGCAGTGTTGTCTTCTCCTTATTAGGGTTGTTTTTCAAAATCTAGACCAGAAATTGGTTCCCGTTTTTCTCCATCGTAAACTAAGACCCATATCGGTATTGTCTCCTTTCCCCTCCAAATTCATTCAACTTGACTGATTATGGTTAGAATTTGATTGATTGATTGTGGTTGGAATTTGGTTGATTATGGTCAGTAAATATGGGAAAGAACAAAGAGAAGATATTATCTTCGGTTTTCGACAAAAAGACAACATCTCCAACATGACATTCAAGTTGTTTAAAGTTGAATCTGACACCCAGTAAGAGTTTCACTAGGGCTAGGTCATCTTCTGCAGCTCCTATTGACATTCCCGAAACTACCTCCATTCAGGATACAACAGATCCGGATTATGATGTTACACAAGTCATATTATCTATAGTTGAAGATTCTACTTCGGATTCCAATGAAACTCCTGCAATATCTGTTCTACGAACTGCACATCCTATGACTCCTCCGAAGCGTACAAAGATGCGACGTTGGAAAATAGTTCGCCCACCTCGACATCATTCTTCTGTCCGCTTGATAGTGGATGATGCAATTTCCTTCCAGTTTTACTCTTTCACAACTGAACAGAAATGGACGACTCTCAATACTATTGGATTTTTTTATCTTCCAATCAACTTAGAGGAGTTTTAACAATGTGGTTTGCACACTTTACTATCGGAACACTCTTTATTGCAAGCTTCACTGCTTCTAAAGCACTATGACTCCAATCTAGTAAAGGAATTTTACTGCAACTTATCATGTGACATTCTGAATGAGGATGTTATTACTTATGGAGTAGTATATGTGCAGGGTTAGGAAGTTCATTTTGATGATGCTCGTTTAAATCTATTTCTGAGATTTGATAATTTGATTGGTGATCTTCTTTATGATGATGAATGGACTGTGTCAAATGATTTAATTGCTACGGTACTAACTAGTGGTAAATTGATTGCATGGCCATTTAGCTCTGTACTTCACTCTTCTATGCTTACTTAAAAATATTTTGCGCTCTTTAAATTGATTGTGTCCAATTGGATTCCGAGCACACATGTTGTTTTTGTCTACTTAGCACAGACCAAGTTGATTTATGTGATCGGTACTAGGGTGAGATTCAATCTTGGTCGTCTTATCATTGAAGCTATGTTGGCTATTGAGGTAAGCCAAAGTCTTTGTTATATTTTCCATGCTTAATCTCACAGTTTTTATATGTAAATGAAGTTCCCAGGATAAAGTCGAGCTTACTTAAGTTAGTGGCTTTGATGAATATATCTCCAAGGATTTTTCGGCAACCACGAGTTGTGAATTTGCCATATAACACTTTGGATCCCTCGGATGCCATGGGGACAACTTCTGTAAATCCTCATGCAGCTCCCTTTACTGAAATTGAACGAATTGAAGGCATCGTTCAAGTAGTTGCTGATGCTCTTTGCAATTTAAAGCTGTGAGTTCTTCGCTTCCCTGGTGCTTCTTGAATTCATCTTTTTGGCATATATTGTCTCAAAGGGATAAAATAATTAAGATAAGACTTTTCTAATGCAGTTGTATTTTTTTCTTCTCTCTATGTTTTGTTGACTGAAGTTGACTTATGCTTGTGTAATTGAATCTTACATTGAGGGGGAACATTGTGGATTTCACCTTTATATGTCTAATTATGTTATTTAGGGGGAGTTTAAGAGTTGTGACAAAAATGCCAAAAGGGGGAGATTGTTAAGATATATTATATATACCTTTTATTTAGTTTTGGCATCTTAATTGGACATATAAAATATTAATTGCAGTGGGATTCAAAAAGATGTAGTTGTCATTCTTGTAGTTGTGAAAGAATCCTACAATATATTGAAGTCTATTATCATGCTGCTACTTGAAGTGTTTTACTGTTGGACATGTTGGTAATTGAATGGTGTTAATGCTGGATTGTGTGGATTTTGCGGATAGAAGAAAATAAAGGGAAGTGGTGGTTGTGTGTTGGAATTGGGGCATTGTTGTTGTATGGTTGAAGTGGGATTCTTCTTATTTGAATGTATCGTGCACATCTCAAAACATAGTTGAAGTTAATCTCATGCTAGGATGGTATTGCTACACGTGCATGTCTTTGTGGATTGCCATACACCGTGGGTTAAGGTGTTGATTTTTCCAGATTTGTTTATTTGGGGTTATGCACGTGTTCTGAGTGAAAAACACTGTGGGTTAGCTTCTATTTTCCAGACTTGGTCTTCTGGGTTTGTATGTGAAATACACATGGTGTGTGGATTATCCATATAGTTTAATTGGAATTATTGAAGCTATGATGAATCAGTTCAACTGATGGACAGATTTTTAAATGTATTTCGAGAAATTGAAACTATAAGGAAGTCTTTCTTTTATCTCAAGTATATCGTTGTTCTATTCTTAGTTGATTGAGTACTTTAGTAATTTATATTAATTGTCGTTTAAATAAAAGTAGTTTAGAAAAATCCTCTAACAAAGCTAACACGAGTCATTCATATGATTGGGTGTGAAAATTTTTCACAGAAAGTGAGGTTGAGAGATAGTTTCAAGGAATGAGCGGTGTTGCTTCTGTGTGACCTTGTGTAAATCTATTATACTTTCTTGAAAGTATTAATCTGGGTGAGGGCCCCGCAGACTTAAGCAAGATGTGTCCAATTGAGTTACCAAATTTCTAGTGTTTTTATTATTTCATTTTGATTGTTTTTATTTTTCAGTTGTGCTAGAGACATCTACGAAAAATTGGAAAGTTTGCAAAACAATTATCGCCTTTAGTTTTTCAATGTCAACTGTGAAATCCGTCGGCCTAACACTGATGGCCTCTAAGTAGTTATCTTGTACTAATATTGCCTTCATCTTTAATTTCCATAACGAGAACTTTGTCTCGTCAAACTTTGTATTATCAAATTTTGTCGACATTACTTTTATCATAAAAATTGACTCCTACTCTCTCACGTTAAAAGGAAAACTGCCTCAAATTACCTCCACTTAGTATGTAATAAGATTATAGTATACCAGGAAAGTTCCCAGAAAAAGCTGGGGACAATGAAGGCAGTAGGTCAGTGAAGGCAAGAACAATGGCTACTTGAGAAAAGATGGACAGCCTTTTGCGAGACTTTAGATATGCCAAAAAAGACTTGGTCGAGGCTAAGTTGAAGCCAATATCACCACCAAACCCTACGCACTAATAATCATAAAGCTTGGTGTAGTTCCTACCATAAAGGATCAAATGCTACTTTCTTTAGCTTTTTATTGTTGTTTGTTGAATTTCCTTTTTCTTGCCATGGATCCTAACAAGGCCCCAGTTATAGATGGCTTTGCAGCTCTATTTTACTAGTCCCAATGGGATCACCTTAGACCTGATCTTACTCTTTTTATTAAGAAAACTTTTAGACATAAAGTCTGGGAGCAAGCCCTAAATCGTACTGTCCTCGTCCTCATCCCCCAAAACCCCCTCCCCCAGTCAATCACTCATTTCCGACCTATAGCTCTCTATTCTGTGCTATACAAAGCCATTACCAAATTGGTCGTGAACAGAATGACGTCCTACCTATTCAACCTTATAAGCCCCAATTAGTGCAGCTTTGTCCCGGGAAGGCAAATTATTGATAACATTATTATCGCCCAAGAGATTATCCATTCTATGAGAAGGAAATCGGGAAAGACAGGGATGATGACCATCAAGGTGGACTTAGAGAAAGCCTACGATTGTCTTTCTTAGGATTTTATCTACGACACTCTCAACGACATCGGGCTCCCGAACTTGCTGATCAATATCATCATAAAGTATGTTTCCATGGTGACCATGCAAGTCAATTGGGATGGAGTTCTCAGTGATACTCTTACCCCTACTAGAGGCATTCGACAAGGGGACCGGCTTTCTCCTTACCTTTTTGTGATGTGTATGGAACGTTTGGGTCACCTTATCCATACCTCCGTGGCCAATGACCACTGGAAGCCTATCAAATTAAGCCGTCGAGGCCCCTCCCTATCTCACCTGTTTTCTGCCGACGATCTCTTCTTGTTCTCTGAAGCTTCGATTGACCAAGTTTTGGTCATTCGTGACATCTTGAATATGTTTAGCACAACTTTGGGGCAAAGGATTAGCCCTAAAAAATATCGTTGCTTCTACTCCAGAAATATCTCTAATTCTGTAGCTCGTAATCTCAGCAGAGAGTTGGGCTTCAAGCAAACAGTGGATCTCGGACGTTATCTTGGCATACTTCTGTTACATGAAAAAGTCAATAAACATACGTACCAATATCTTATTGAGAAAGTCCAACAATGCCTTTCGGGATGGAAAGCCAACCTGTTGTCGTTTGCGGGTCGCATCACCTTGATACAATCTGTCATTTCTGCGTTTCCTACTTATACCATGCAAACAGTCCGGGTCACTCGGGATTGTGTGATGAATTGGAGAAAATCATGCCCAATTTCCTATGGGCCTCCTCTCCCGACAACCAAAAGATGCACCTCGTTCACTGGGATCAAGTATGCCAACCTAAAGAAAAGGGTGGACTTGGGATTCGTAACATTAGAGCCACCATTTACACATTGCTTATGAAGCTAGGGTGAGCACTAATTTCTAATCCTATAGCGCTATGGGTTCGAATCTTGTCTGATAAGTACCACTTCGACGTTCACAGCATCCATACCTTTATTACCACCACTGGAGGCTCCATGGTTTGGAAAACTATCAAAGTTATTTAGCCCTCCGTACTAAAGGGCATGAACTGGATGATCTGCGACGGATCCCAGGCGCGATTCTAGATGGACCCTTAAGTTGTGAACATGAGCCCCCTTCTATTGCATGCCAATACTCCAATTCCACAATCTGACCTTGACCTACGGGTTCAACACTTTATGGATAACACAGGTAATTGGAAGTGGAATGCACTCCAAACCTTGTTCCCCTCCCATATACGTTTGTCCATTGCGGGAACCTTCTCTCCTAAGCCCTACCTAGGAATAGACAAGCCCATCTGGGGCCCTTCGACTACTAGGCGATTCAACACTGCCTCGGCTTATGCTATGATCATGGAACACTTTACCTATACTTCAAGTAACATTTGGAAGCCCATATGGTACTGGCCCGAACCCCAACGTATTCGATCCTTCCTAAGGCTCCTTGCTCATGACCGCCTCCTCTCCATCCAACAACGCATACGCAAAAACCTTACCACAAGCGCGGCCTGTTATCACTGTTATACGAACGAATCCTCGTTACATGTGGTACGCGATTGCCCAAACGCGCGTAGTCTATGGCGTTCTTTCCGTCCCCACTCCATATCTCCTGACTTTTTTCACACAAATAACTGGCTCACTCTCAATCTTCATAATCATAGGTTGGTCTCTGGACTTGAGTGGTCAGTTATCTTTGGTACTGCATGCTGGTTCCTTTGGTTATAGAGGAATTTGACCCTTTTCGATAATCAATTCCCCTGGCCGAGTTCTCCTGTGACCCTCGTCCTAAACTACGTCCATCAGATTCATCAAGCCTTAGCTTGGCACGTTCGTGCCCGTCTTATTTCTAGCCCCCGTTACGAACGACTTATTGGGTGATATCCACCTACCCCGGGCTGGGTAAAACTAAATATTGATGGCCCAGTTAACAGCGCTAACTCTTTGGCCACTGCTGGTGGTCTTATTCGGGATAGCTCGGGGGCTTGACTTGGAGGTTTTGCATAGAATATCGGTCGGTGCTCCCTGTTCTCAGCGGAACTTTGAGGAGTCTATTCAGGTCTGAACCTTGCCGGACCCTTAGTTTTCGGCACGTGGTACTCAAGCTGGACTCTCTCATGGTAAAGGATCTTCTGTTTGACACTTCACACCAGACTACGCTACTCAACCCTGTTATCCTGGGCATTCACGAATTACTTACTCGTAATTGGGTCGTTCATACACACCATACGTACAGAAAGGAAAATCAATGCGCTGATTAGCTTGCCAACCTTTCTGTTAATCTGGATCTCGGGCTCACCACTTTTGATGTTGCACCCTCAGGGTGTGCCATTATCCTTCTAGAGGATATAACATGGGTTAGCTTCTCTCGGAGGATCATGTAATTTTGCTTCTTTTTCTTGTATAAAAAATAATAAATTTAATAAATAATATTTTTATCTTTAATTCGAATTTTAAAAGCAAATTCAAACAATTTTCTTAAGGGTCTATAAATAGAGCCACATGGAACAAAAGAAACCACAGTGCTCGATCAAAGTCTTCCGTTTCGTTATGGTCCTTTTCATTTATATATCCTGTCACAAATTTTATCTCTTCTCTAAATTGAGATTCCTACTCACACTTAACTTCTCAACATTTCCATGAAAAATCTAAGAGCAAAGCAACTTGTATCTGTCTTCATGATTGTGTTCATGATTCTAGTTTGCA
>JAOQMP010043145.1:0-11328 GCA_027563575.1 Erythroxylum pedicellare | reverse complement strand
GTTCTACGATTCAAGAGTTGGACTCCGGTACGGGATCCAACAGTTGGGATCCGGTCTCCGGGTCGGGTCCTAACATGATTCATGACATAAGACATTTTGAAATCTTGGTAGAGGGTTATTCCTTGATTGCCTTTGATTCCTTTAAGAGAAATTTGGGTGATTTCTCCATTATGGATTATATATATTATTGTAAGGGTTATTTTAGGGTCTAAAAACATGACCCATATAGTCTGCATACTCGGGTTGTAGCGCTTGACAGTCTTAAGTTAGATGTGCTAGCTTACACACCTCACATTATATCATTTGGAATAGTTGAGGATTTTTGTTAATCTAAGTATCTTCCTACTCATAGCTTTAACCTGGTTTGCGAATGTTGTAACTACATTTACATCATATACTCCCACTAACTTACTAGGTTTTGCTATAGAAAAATACCACTGGTAATTATTCATGGTCATGTCTTAATGAGGTTATAGGTTACTTATAGTGTCATTATTTAATATCCCCCTACTATCACATCAGTCATTTTCCAAGTTGTTTGGTTGAGTCCATTATATAAAGCATCCATAATAGTAAACCGTGATGTAAGAACCTCTTTAACATCTCTTTAAATCACTCCCATTTAATGTATATAGTCTCTAAATTGATTTGGCAGTCTTGGCTTGTAGGAAACATTTCCGAAAAAACATTTTACCCTCTAGTTTTATATAATGATGGATTCCATAGTTAGAGAATTTAGCCATTTCTTTGCCTGAGTCCTTAATGAAAATAGAAATATCATTAGCCTGATCACATGATTGGTGGCACCATTAATCTTCAATGTGTCCTAAATTTATAGAAAATTAATGACGTGCACATGTGGATCCTCATCTCAAAACCTACAAAACTAGACATATTGTTGCACTATCTAAATAATGTTATATTTAATTTCAAAGTTATTAGCAGTGAAAGTAGGTCTCATATTGTCAAGCTCCATCCTATTCAAGTTTGTCTTAGCATAATAAAACAAAGTCTTTGGTTAGTTTGCAATGGTTTCTGATTCTTCAGTCTCAATCTGATCTTCTAAGTCCTTTATCTATCAATCTAACTCGAAGTCTCTCATTAACGTCCTTCTAAGTTTTTTATAAATTGTCCTCTTAATTTCTGGATCTCTGTCAGCTATATGTGATGGATTTTGTAATACCCAAATACCCCTTAAAAGAATATATGGAAGCCACACAAATAGTAAAAACAAACCAAAGCATTATAAATCTTCCTTTTTAGTAATTCAGACAAACATACACTATATTTTATTCCAAGTTGAATTATAAAAAAATTACATTGTACACAATGACCTTAATAAAAACATCTCTTAAATCCCAATCCATCTTATAGTAAAGTTATTACAAACCTTCAAACAAATTCAAAAGTCCTCACTTATCAGATATAACGCAAAAACGAACAAACTCAAGTATACATTTTGTCAAAACAAAACTTAATCTTCTTAGCCACTGTGGTTGATATTGTCCCAGTCTCAAGTCTTCTTAACAAAACCTACATGGGGCAAAATCTACCGTGCTAAGCATATAGCTTAGTGGGGAAAAACTAAACACATATAATTTCTAGCAATCATCTAGTATTCATATACAATAAATCATATCAAATCTCCGATAACCTTTAATTGTTCATATCACTGAACATCCCAATATCATTTGCATCAAAACATAATATAACATATTAGAATAGAATATATAATATAATTGCTTCAAACTTACTCATATCCGAACAAAATATCAGAATCACAAAATAGAACCTTAATTAAAGTATCTGAATAAATCTTATTTACATCATAACAACATTTAGCTGTATCAGAACTGAACTTAATTTATATCAAACTTGAACATATCAGAAAACAAAACAAGTTAGTTTGTTAATCCTTTTTACAGAAGTGGGTAACGGGACTAATATAGGATATAGTGTGATCGGTATCACAGAATAGGAGAGACCTAAGTCTCATTAACAGATGACACTGAAGTGTCAGTAATAGGAGACACCATAGTGTCAGTAACAGGAGATATCCAAGTGTCACAGGAGTAGTTGTAGATCCTTCTAGGAATGCCTATTTACCCACGACTAGGACTTGATAGTTTTAGAAACAATCCATTTCAAATTTCAAAATCACATGAAAAAGATGTTATGTTATTATTCCACCTCCCTCAAATTGAACTTATAAATACACATCCAACTAATCTTGCCTAATAGCATAATCATTTGCAATAATGTACCATTAAAAGCATTTTGTGTTTACAGATTCCATAACATATCATAAAGTTCCATTTTGTAACAATCATATTTAATTCACATAACATAAACATTTTGAAATACATTAGTATCCAAAAGAATATATTCATCATTAAACATATCATTCCTTTCAACTTTAAACACAAGATTAATTAACCTCACATTCTATAAGTAATTACCTTCATAAATAAACCATAACTCAATTATCTTTTTCTCCATTAATTTAAAATTATCTAGGTGCATTTTTAACCTCAAATCAGTTTAATAAAACCATTGATAAATGTCCTAACATTATATATGTCAACAATTACACAACCAAGTTTAGCATTTTTTATTCTAGATTTTCTTAGGACAAGTTTCGGGTTAGATTTGTATAGGTATTTTGACATAAAAACTTAGTCTTCTAAGTAATGTTTCTAGAAAAATGTTCCTCTATGTCTTAAGTTTCTAATGAACTATGGTTCATACAATTAGGTTCATTATTTCTCAAGTTATCATTAAAATACTACAGATTGTTCTTAGACAGTGACAGAATCCAAAACTCAACTTCAATCAATATTTCAAAAATCTTTGAGATAGAAATAAAATTCTATTCCTTCATAAAAGTTGTAAACCTATGCATTTAGTTTAATTTACGATTAAAATCACCCCATTTGGACATCTTCGGGTCATGTAATGGCCAAAACACCAATGTCTATATAGTGAAATTTATTCAATGAAACTACTACAATTAACCCACATCTTACACCTTCAACACCCCCTTCACCAAAATTCATGAATTCCACTTCAATTGCACCTTATTAATGCCTTAATTACACATCGAGTTTTTCTCCAGAACCAATTCCAAAGTCATTCAACAAACAGCTTACAATCCTTATCTTTTATACATTAAAATTGAAACAGTGTATGCCAAACCAGAATTTTTTTTCCAGCACCTAATGTTCAACATCATAACTCATATTTCTGGCCCCAATTACATATCAATTTTATCTCCAAAACCAATTTCAAAGTCATTCAGTAAATAGCTCACAATCCTTATCTTTCAAACATTAAAACCGAAATAGCATATGCCAAATTGGAATTATTTTTCCATCACTTAATGTTTAATATTATAACACATATTTCTAGCCAAATTAGGTATCATAAAACTCATATGAATACATTCTATCAAGTGTAGAAATCCCTTACCACTTTAAAACTTCAAAGAGCCAGCTGAACCAGCCCTTCCAAACAATCAGCACACATAAAGATTTGAAAGTGAAGATGATCCAAAATCAAGTAAAATTCTAGAAGTTGAGATGGGTGAATTGTTTCGGTTGTAAGGAGAAAAAGTTAGTGAGTAGGCTATAGAGATAAGCTGGAGTGATTCAGCTCTTACTTTGTTTTGTGTCCTTAAATTATCAGGCTATATGTCTTAATGCATGTAATGTCATTTTCCTAATTAAGATGCTACTACTAGTCACCTATAAACAAGTCCACATGTCAATCATCCAACAGTGCCAAATGTCATTTAAAGCATAGGTGTAGTCATACTAATTTTCAAGTACCAACTTCACTTGGCATTTGATGCTTTTCCTAGTCCAAGTATACATTTAATTACCTTAATCCTCTAATGGTATCAATTGATTCCAATTTACAAACTATAGTCCATTAATACTAAAATTCAAGTCATATGCCTCTCACTTTCAAATCATAGCACAATTCTAACTCCTATCACATAAGCACTTTCATAAATATGTATTATTTCAACTAGGGTATATTTTGGAGCCTTACAATTCTCACCACCTTAAAAGAATTTCATCCTCGAAATTCATACCTGATTAAAATAGTTAGGGATACTTAGCTCTTATGGTTGATTCTGGATCCCATATTACTTCCTTAAGTCTATGATGTTGCCAGAGTTTGTTTACCAATGGTATTTGCTTGTTCCAAGGTGTCTAACTTCTCTAGCTAATATAGAAACATGCCCTTCTTTATAAGACAAATCTGGTTGTACTTGAATTTCTTGCACAGGAATCTTATGTATATCATCAAACCGATATCTTCTCAATATAGAAATATGGAATACATCATATAACTTGGCCAATTCTTCAAGAAGAGCTAACTGATAAGCTACTGGTCCGACTCTTTTAAGAATTTCGTAAGGACCAATGTATCGCAGACTAAGCTTACCTTTTTTACTAAACTGAAGTATATTCTTCCTCAGTGACACTTTCAAGAACACTTTATCACCTACTTAATGTTCAATATCCTTCCTTTTTAGATCAACATAAGACTTCTGCCTATCACTGGCAGCTTTCAACCTATCTTGAATAACCTGAACTTTTTCTTCCATATTTTTCACAATATCAAGCCGATCATCTTGTTTTCACTCAATTTGGTTCAACACACCAGAGTTCTGCACCTTCTACCATCAACGCTTCATAAGGCGCGATGTCAATTCTAGTCTGATAACTGTTGTTTTAAGCAAACTCCATCAGAGCTAAATAATTATCCTAACTTCATGGAAATTCTAACACCCAACCCCGAAGAATATCTTCTAATATCAGTATAACCCGGTCAGATTGTCCATTTTTCTAGGGATGGAAAGCAATACTAAACTTAACTTGAGTATCCAGAGCCTTTTATAGACTTTTCCAAAATCTCGAAGTAAATCAAGGATCACAATCAGAAATAATAGATAATGGTACTCCATATAGTGTCACTATCTGATTCACATATAGGTTTGCAAGCCTATCTAAAGAATAGTCAGGACAAGCAGGTAGAAAGTGAGCAGATTTGGTAAATTTATCCATAATCACCTATACAACATCATGTTTCATTCTTAGAATAAACCAGGATATCATCTATAAACACCACAAATAAAATGGTCTAAATAAAGCGTGAATACTCTATTCATCACATCCATAAAAGTCACCGGAGCATTAGTTAATTCGAATGACATTACCAGGAATTCATAATGTCCATATCTGGTCCTAAATACAATCTTCGATACATCCACATCTTTTACTTGAAGTTGATAGTACCCTGAGATCTATCTTTGAAAACACTCCTGCAACTTTCAACTAATCAAATAAGTCTTTAATCCTTAGCAACGAATACTTGTTCTTCACTATGACTATATTCAATTGCCTGTAATCAATGCACATCATAATGTACCATCCTTCTTTTTAACAAACAAGACTGATACTCCCTACGATGACACACTGGGTCGAACAAATCCTTTATCCAGAAGCTCTTGTAATTGCAACTTTAACTCCTTCAATTCAGTAAGAGCCATTCTGTACGGTGCTCTGCATATAAGAGTAGTGCCAAGGATGACTTTAATAGAAAACTCCACTTTCCTTTTAGGAGGGAGTTTAGGTAATTCCTCAGGAAACACATATGAAAATTCATTCACCACTAAAATATCTAACAATTTACCACCCTCCTCTTTAGAATCGATCACAAAAGCTAGATAGGCTTCACATCCCTTCCTGAGGGGCTTTCGGGTTTACATAGCAGCTACCATATTAGTAAAAGAACTAGTTCAGATGCCATTCAATACTATTTCAGGCTGATTAGTCTTCCTAAACATAACTGCCTTAGCATTACAATCAACCACTGCTTGATGCTTAGACAACCAATCCATACCCAGAATCAAATCAAATTCATGAAAAGGCAATCTAATCACATCTGCTACATATTCATTTCCTTGGATCATAATAGGACAGTTCCTAAACACCTGATTAACCAACACACTACTACCTAGAGGATTGGTTACATGAATGTCATATGCTAAGGATCTATAGACATCTCCTTATCAAATATTTCTCTAACATAGATATAGGAATGAGTATATTTAGGATCAATCAATGCATGGATTTCAGAATTAAAGAGATAAATAATACCAGCAATGACTTCAGGTGCATCTTGATCTTTATAAGCTTTCAATGCATAAGCTCGAGCCAAAGAAGAAGGCACAATTGGTCGATCCACAGTTTCTGATTGGGTACTCAGATTAGGTTTGTTCTGACCAGATCCTCCTCAAACTCTACCATGTCCTCTGTTTCTAGCAGTTGCATAAGAGACCTCCCTTCTGACTTGCAATGTCTGACACTGTCTAAGAGGGCAATTGGCTATCAGATGCTTAGTGTTGCCACATCAGAAACATGTACTTGTAGCCCTCTAACAAACACCCCCAATAATGCACAAAGCAATGAGGGCACTTCGGGGCACCCTAACCTCGACCTCTAGAGGAATCCCTACCAATAGCAGTTGATGAGGGAAAATTTTTTCGTCTTCTCCAAGCCACAGATGTCTTAGTAAATTCTCGTGCAGAGGAAGTACCTTCCCCACTTTGTTTGCCTAAACATTGGCCTCCTCTAGCAAAGCCCCTTCATTCACTCTTTTCTCTCCTGACCATCTCTTACCTTCCTATTTTCATAGCAGCTTGCGCCAGCTAATGGTAATTCACTTTCTGCAAAAGGGTAAATGTTGCCAGATGCTCCTTAGTGAATCATTCAAACTAGTCTTGAATTGATGACGCCCTTGTAAGTACCAGTTTGGGGGTAAACTTATTGAGTCGATTAAATTCCCGGTCATACTCAATAACTGACAAGTTTCTCTGCTTCAGGTTTAGAAATTGCGTCCACTGCTCCTTTCTATAAGCCTCCATACCATACTTAGTTTTGAGCTCTTGGGTAAAGAAATCCTAAGTCAAAGACATCGTGGCTGAGGATTTCTTCAAACAAACTTCTTCTACTTATGGGTAGCTCCCTGAAGAAGAGAGACAACATAGTGCACCATCTGATCTGATGGACAACTGATTTCTTCTAACACCCTCTTCACTTTCTCTATCCAAATCTCAGCTCTTTCATATTCCTACAAAGATGTCCCAGTAAATTCCTTAACTCCATATTTTCTTAGCTGATCAATCGGAGCCTTGGGTGTAGACATACAATGTAATGGCACCTCAGCTTCACCTTGATTGAACCCAGAGGGTCCAGATATCGATAAACGAGATCGCTTAGGATTATTACTCCCAGCAGGCCCATCAACAACTTCGTTAGATCTTTCCATCTTTAATTATAAAATCAAAACATGGCACAAACCGCATTAGGCCAAAACACGACTTTTACACTCAAGTATAAGTAGTAGTTAAACGCTGGTTAAACTAGAATCTCCTAAACCATACTCTGATACCAAAAAAATTAACACCATAAATACCCCTTGGAAGAACATATGGATGCCACACAAACAATACAAAAGAACCAAAGCTTTCTAACTCTTCCTTTTTAGTAATTCAGACAAACATACACTATATTTCATTCTAAGTTGAGTTACAATCAAAATACATTATACACATTAAACTTAATGCAAACCCGTCTTAAATCCTAATCCATCTTACAGTATAGTTATTACAAACCTTCAAACAAATTCAAAAGTCATCATTTATCAGATACAACTCAAAAACGAACAAACTCAAGTATACATTTTGTCAAAATAATGTCAATCTTCTTAGCCACTGCAGTTGATATTGTCCTAGTTTTAAATCTTCTTAACAAAACCTACATGGGGCAAAATCCACCATGTTAAGCATATAGCTTAGTGGGGAAAAACTAAACACATATAATCTAATGATTGTTTCTAACAATCATCTAGCATTCACATATAATAAATCATATCAAATCTTATGTAACCTTTAATTGTTCAAATTATTAAACATCCCAATATCATTTGCATCAGAACATATTATAACATATCATAATAGAATACATAATATACTTGATTTAAACTTCCTCATATCTGAATAGAATATCATAATCATAAAACAAAACCTTAAAATATCTAAATAAATATTGTTTACATCATAGCAACATTTAGTTGTATCAGAACTTAACTTAACTTATATCAGACTTGAACATATCAAAACATATAACAAGTTAGCTTGTTAACCCTTTTTACAGAAGTGGATAAAGGGACTAATACAGGAAATACAATGATCGATATCACAGAACAGAAGAGACTTAATTCTTATTAACAGGAGACACTAAAGTGTCATAAGAGTAACTACAGACCCTGCTAAGCATGCATATTTACCCACGACTGATCCATTTCATAGTTCACAATCACAAGCAAAAGATGTTATGAAATTATTCCACTTTCTTCGAATTGAACTTATAAATACACATCCAACTAATCTTGCCTAATAGCATAATCATTTGCAATAGTATACCATTAAAAGAATTTTGTGTTTATAGATTCCATAACATGAGACAAAGTTCCATTTTGTAATAGTCATATTCAATTCACATAACATAAACCTTTTGAAAGACATTGGTATTCGAAAGAACACATTCACCTTTAAACATATCATTCCTTTCAACTTTAAACACAAGATTAATTAACCTCACATTCTTTAAGTAATTACCTTCATAAACAAACCATAACTCAATTATCTTTTTCTCCATTAATTTAACATTATCTAGGTGCATTTTTAACCTCAAATTAGTTTAACAAAATCATCGTTAAAAGTCTTAACATTATATATGTCAACAATTACATAACCAAGTTTAGCATTTTTTATTCCAGATTTTCTTAAGATAGGTATCGAGTCAGGAATTTATGGCTATTTTGACATAGAAACTGAGGCTTATAAGCAACGTGTTCTTCTAGAAAAAATATTCTTCTATGTCTTAAGTTTCTAATAAACTATAGTTCGTACAATGAGGTTCATTATTTCTCAAGTTATCCCCAAAATACTACAGACTATTCTTAGACAGTGATAAAATCCAAAACATAATTTCAATCGAAATTTAAAAGCCCTTCGAGATAGAAATAAAATTCTATTCCTTTTTAAAAGTAGTAGTCCTATGTATTTAGTTTAATTTACAATTAAAATCACCCCATTTGGACATCTTCAGGTCAAGTGATGGCCAAAATACCGATGTTTCCACAATGAAACATATTTAGTGAAACTACTACAATTAACCCACATCTTACACCTTCAACAACCCCTTCACCAAAATTAATGAATTCCTCTTCAATTATACCTTATTAACGCCTCAATTACACATCAATTTTCTGTCCAGAATCAATTCCAAATTCATTCAGTAAATAGCTCACAATCCTTATCTTGCATACATTAAAACCGAAACAGCATATGCCAAACAAGAATTATTTTTCCATCACCTAATGATACACTCATAATTTCATATATGTTTAGGACTTCATTTAGAGTCTTTTACATTTATTTTATGTTCATCTATAGCTGGTTTATCATGTTTTAGCATTAATCAAGGTTTGTTGATGCAAAGTGCATAAATGAAACAAATAGACTTGAATTACACAGTTTTTGAGTTTTTGACAAACTTGATCTTTTGTCATTGTGGGATTTTTATCTTGAGATTGGTTTAGATAAAAATTATGAAATTTCATACTTAAATTCTTGACTCATTCAAGGATTTTTTGGGACCAATTACAGATTGTTTTGAGCTGGAATGTAGGAGAAATAAATTTCTAAAATTCGCATCAGATTTTGGATCACTAGAATGACCTTTTGACGATGTTTCAATCATAACTTTTGACTCAGATGGAAAAATCCTGTGATTCAAGCCTCATATTGAAGCTAACTCAAAGATGAATATACTGATAAAATTTAAGCTCTTAAATTGTCACTGTTTAGTTTTTATACATTGTCGAATTTGACTTTGAAAAACCTATTCCAACCAACCAAGGATCAACATCAGCCCCCATCTTTTAATTATTTCAACCCATGCACAACTCATTCTCTACTCCAAAACAACCTTCACTACAAGACAAAGAAGCCTTCATTCCACAGCTAGCATCCAAGAAAAAAACAAAGGGCTTCCTCCATTTTATTCAAGACATGCAGCAATCTCTCCAATCAAACAGCCACTGAAGAAAAAAAACCCCACTTTAACCTCCATTGACAGCCATGCATACCCCTTTATTCAACAACAACCCAACAAAAATCCTTCACGCCACTCCTAAGAATCATCTTTCATTGACTACCAATCCACTCACCTACATCAATTCAAGACGCCCCCACTTCATGCCACCACCCGACACTTGCCTATAGCCTTCATACACCATGCCATTCACACACAAGCATTAACCTAAAACCATACAACTCACAAATTACGCACAAGACAACAAGCTTCCATACACTTACAACAGCCTTAGCCTCCATCAGCAAGAAGCCTCCATTTTTTCTATTTCATGCGCATCATTTAATTGCTAGAGGTGGTTTTAACATAAGCGGGCAACTCATTCACGCCTCCACCAACAAAACACCATAGTTTCCATCAAATTTTCAGGCATTTTCCATTATCTACTCCACTAATGCTCCAAACTGCAAAAAAATAGCAAGCGCATAAGCTAAATCCAATCAACACTCACCATAGTAGAGTGACCTTGAAACTATGTTGTATTGACTTAATAAATGACCTATGTGAGCTCTTGTGACTTCAACATATTCTTTTTTGTGTGCATTCTTTCAACAGTATAATTCTCTAGAACTTGCTTAATATCTTGACTTAGCATGCTTGCATGAACATGATAAAGGCATCTAGATTAAACCACTTAAACTTAAATAGCCAACCTAAAGCATGATTTCCATTAGAAAGCCCCTTTGAGCTTTTGTCCTTTTCTTTGCTTTCTACATTATTAACTTAGCCTTGATCTCATTTTTATACTCTATACCTTATAGCCAAGGTTAGTAGAGCATCTATTTAGCAAAGTTGAACATGTGAGTTGGTTGACATATGTTGACGTGGTAGTAATCTGAATGTTTGGCTATGAAAAAAACAAAAAAAAGAGAAAGAATTTTAGCTGTGAGATTTAGAAAAAAGAAAAAGACAGAGAAAAGTGTTTCCCAAGTGTTTCGAATTATACACTTGTCTATGGGAAATCCAAATGGAATGAAAAGAAGTGGAGTTGTTTGTGTTTAATTTGCAGAATTATACGCCTGGATGCATACATGTACATGAGTTCTATGATATTCTGTACAGCTCTATTGCCTTTGCTTTAGCCTTCTCTTATCTT
>JAOQMP010043126.1:0-11329 GCA_027563575.1 Erythroxylum pedicellare | reverse complement strand
CAAAACGGTAATTTTACCCTTTATTGTGTGGATGGCTATAATATGGTTCATAATAAAGTTTGCAATTGGACATCTTAGTTGAAACATGTTTTCTCATAATATTTAGTAATTCAACAGTTCAACTAATTGTCTTTAGTGGAATGACATTTGGTTAATAAGCTAGAATTAATTCTAATGAGATCAAATTAATTCCAGACCTATTGGAGCTTGAATTTTCTAAGTCCAATTAGATTCCCCACTTGGCTTTTAGGAAGGTTATCACACAAAGTAAGAAATATAAATAGAGGTTCTAAAGCCCATGACTGAATGTTGGGCTTACTTTAATTAGAAACCCAAATGAACATTTAATATTAGGCTTGACTTTAGTTTGATTTGATTAAATAGATTAATTAAATTGAAACAAAATTATTAAAGAAAGAAGAAGGGCATATTTCAAATTTTTATACCTAAATGTGCAATTGCACATTTAACATTAAATTGGTAAATTAAAGATGATTTTTATCATGCTTTTATCATCATTAAATCGAGTAACGATCTTATCATTAAATGGTTTAATGGCAGTCTTTTAATGATGGCATGTAATGTAATCTTTTAGCATTCATTTGGTTAAAGAAAGGAAGAGGTGCATTTTGAAGCACCCCACTCTTGTAAGACATGTACCTGACATCTTAAGTGATATTTGAGTATATGCCTCGTTAGGGTGGCATATTAGAACAATCATTCAGTCAAAACTCATTAATTTTTTTTAATATATGCATATGTGGAAATTAATAATCAAATCAGGCCCATTTTATTCTTAAACATTTCCATTCACAAGTGTGATAGTCATCTTAAAAAACATCAGAATTCATTAGCCACTTGGGCCCTTTTTAGATGCAAAACACTTGTAATCATAATTTCAATTCATTACCAAATCATTTACAAACTCATTGCACAATATTTGCAGAATTATAGTTCAAAACAAAAATCATTGAAGACATATGCAGGTGCAAACTGGTCCCCACCTTTAGTCCATATTTGATTTCAGTGGCTAAACTTTAATTAGCCTAACTGAATATCTCGACCTGAAAAATATTGCAAATTTTGGGTAAGTTTTGCAAAACTCAGTACGTGACCATCCTCAAGTGCAAAATTGTGATATGTGTATATATTATATGTTATAGAGGAGCATATTGAGTGATAACATCCCGATAATGCCAAGAATTTAGGGAAATAACTATCTGAAGCCTATTGTGAGTATCCTAGATGGTCCCACTTAATAATTGTTTGTTATAAATTTTGTACTGAATGTGGATTGATTTGTTGAACTGATTCTAGACATGAAGGTTTGATATATTGATTAATGAATGTGCGATAATAAAAGTGTTCCCTGAATGTGAATTTGGTGAACTATACATTACTTAATATGTTTATTGAATGCTGGATTAAGGTCCGATGCTATATATGATTGGGATTATGAATGGTACTGTAAATGTCTTTGAATCGAAATGGGTTTGTGAATGGGAATGGCTGAACATGAATGTGATTTATTTCATACATGAATGCATGATCAGATAAAGACAGTTGTGACATAAGTAGCCACCGAATATGAGCTTAAAGCTTCGGAATGTGGTATAGAGCCAAAGTCTCGATATATGCAATGAGCCCTATATCCGTAACAAGTAAGGGACAATTATCAATAAGCTTGGTATCCACAATGGATACGGGACAGTTTAGGCACTTAGTCACAACAATGTAATAATCGAAATTGGGTCACATATGCATTGCATATACACTTAATAAGTGTAATTGATTAATTGATTGATTGAATTTTAATATGGATAAGTATTTGTATGAAAATGGAATGTGGAATAAATGCTACATGGTGCAATTTGTTAAATGGAAAGTTGTGAATTATGTGCTTATATAATTTGTTATGTGTTATGAATTGGGTTAACCATCGATGATGTTTACATCACTGAGTTTGCAAAACTCATCAAAATTGTAACATTGATATTTTAGGATCGAATGAGGATATTAGAGAATGACATATTCTATAAGAAGATTAATTCTTGTATTTCGCAAAGTAATGACTCAATGGTCAGTCAGCTGAGGCTGAAAGAATTTAGTTAGACCTTTGTAAAAATTTTCATGCATATATTGTGTTTTGTAATAGGTTTGAATGATTGTATATATTCGAATGGTTTATAAAATTGCAATGTAAGTTTGGTTTTATGAAATGAATAAGGAATTCAAATTGGTTTTTAAATGTGATGACTTTTATGGCTAATAGGTGATGCCATGATTAAATTGGTTATGTGTTTGCTCTAACATGCCATTATTATAGATTATGTACTGGAATGTCTTCAGGGTATTTCGGTATGTACTCTATGGTAGTGGGGTATTAAACATTTGATGTACTCTCTCTTCTTCATCCATAATTTAAAATGAGAGTGTCTCATTTAGGTTATTGGCCTTTTTATATAGCCCTTTTAAACAAATGAGAAGAGTCTCATTTATTGGCTTATTTATGATTGATTAAAGAAAAATCTCCTCAAATTATTTTTTCTCTTTTCCCACCAAAGGTTCATGTTAACCAAGTTGTCCAAGAAGAATAAAGGGTAGATCAGATTGGTCGAGGATACAATAACAAGGAGAGGATACATTGACAAAGGAAAGGACAAAAAAGAGTCAAAGCGAGGAGTCAAAGCTGTAGAAAGGAGTTAGTATATTTCTACCACCTTATTCTTTTGTAAGTTATTTTCTTTATACCTTACCATGTATGGCTGAAATATGTTGATTTGGTTATGTTATTTCTGCTACTCCTTGATTTCAACAAAGCTATGAAATCTACCATTTTATCCAAATTTGGCATGCTTTTGTTTTCAATCCAATATAATCATTATTTGATTGAGCTAATTAAGGTAAGAAATCAATCCTAATTTGTTGGGACAACCTGCACATGTTCTTGCATGTCTCCCACAAATCTTGGAATGCCTGGAACAAATTGGAATAATTTAGTCACTCAATGGGCTTCTTAACTCAGCTTAGATTTGATTTAGTGGGCCTTGAATACTTTCGGAGCTAATTAGAGCTTGTTTAGTCCATTTATCTTCAATTAGCCAACTTACAGCTTCGTTTATCTTCTTTTATAGATTTGCTTAGGCCAATTGGTTCTCATCATTGCCCCACTCTTTAGAATGATTCATCCTTGAATCATCACCTCATCTCTTCTCACACCTTCAGAAGTCATATTGAAAACTTGGAAAAGAATGTCAGAAATATCCTCTAAACAATCTCATACGTGTTTTGCTCAATTAATGCCACTCAACTCTCATGTTTAAAAATTTTATATTTATCTTTTGATTACAATGTTGCTTAAACAAACTCTTTCCTTTACCAATCTTAAAATTCCTATTTTAATTCTTTATAGAACTAAATTAACAAAACTAAGACAATTAAACTTCCACCAATTCAGACTAGTTAGAATGTAACAAAAGAAACTGAAATAATGAAAAAGGATCATGAATAAACGGAAATTGTTGCAAAGGAATAAGAACACAACAAATTAATAATTAGAGAAATGAAATTAAATCACAATGGTAAGGAAAATAGGGGGCTTAATCCAACAACATGGAAATATGATTTCTAGTAGAATAAAGATTAGCAACGAATTTTTAACTAAGAAATCCCTATTAAAGAGGTATAGCTCTTGTAATAGCTAAATCGATCATCCTTAATCTTCATTTTCCTTTTTTTTAATCAAATAAGGTCATTTTTTTACACATGTTAGACTTGGAAAAATTATAACAAAAGAATTGCAACAAATATTGAACAAACGAAAGGAGAAGCTCACAAAAAATGGGATTGACAAAGCAAAATGAAAATCAAGTGAAATGAAACGAAAACAAAAAGAAGGAGGAAAGCACTATCTTAAGGATAACTAAACTTAATTTAGACCTAAGCTGTGATACCAAATGATGTGAACCTGAAGGATGAACCTTGAAACCCAACAATCACACAATTGGAAGCAAGGGGCCAAAGAAATCTAAAACAAGGTTTAAGAGAAAAAAACCTTGACCTGATGTCTATAGAAGACAGGAACCAAAGGTATAGGATAGGTTTTGAACACGACAAGATAATAATCTTGATAGGTTCGTCAGTTCATAAAGGAACCAAAAGAGAGATTAACCTCACTCCATCTATTATGAATTTTCTGCCCTTGAACAATACAATGCTTTCCATTATATAGGCATTAAGGTAAAAGCTAATTAAGGTAAGAAATCATCCTAACTAAATAATTTGATCAAAATCAACATTTTATTGAGATGATTAAGGTACGATCTAATTAAGTTAAGAAATCACCCTAATTGAATGACCTGACCAAAATCATTATTTGATTTAACTGATTAATGTAAGATGTAATTAAGTCAAGAAGTTGCCCTAATTTAATGATTTGACGAAAATCATTATTTGATTGAGCTAATTAAGGTAAGAAATGATTCGTAATTCATTAGGACAACTTGGACACATTCTTGAATGTCTCCTATGAATCTTAGAATGCTTGGAACAAATCAGAACAATTTAGACACTCATTAGGCTTTTTAACTCAATTTAGATTAGATTTGTTGGGCCTTGAATACTTTCCAAGACAATTGGAGCTAGTTTAATCCATTTATTTTCAATTAGCCCACTTATAGCTTCCTTTATCTTCTTTTAGTGCTTTGTTGAGGCCAACTTGTATCTCAACATTCCCCCACTCGTTAAAAGGATTCGTCCTTGAATCATATTGAGAACCTGCAAAAGAATGTTAAAAATATGCTCTCAGCACTCCTTCACGTATTTGTATCAATTAATGCCACTCAACTCTTATGTTTACACACTATATATTTTTCTTTACCTTACAATGTTGCTTAGACAAAATCTTGTGTTTTGCCACTCTTAAAATTCCTACTTTAATTATTTATAGAACTAAATAAATCAACACAAGACAATTAAACTTGCAGTAATTCAAAACTGGTTAGAATGTAACAAAAGAAACTGAAATAATGAAAAAGGATCATAAACAAATAGAAACTTTTGCAAAGGGATAAGAACACAAAAAATTAAGGATAGGAACAAAGAAATTAAATCACAATGCTATAGAAAATAGGGAGCTTAAAGAAATAACTTGAAAAAATGATTTCTAGTAAAATAAAGATTAACAACAAATTTTTGACAAAGAAATCCTTATTAAAGAGGCATAGCTCTTGTAATAGATAAAGCAACTATCCTTAATTTTTGTTTTCTTTTCCTTTTAATTAAGTAACATCTTTCTTTTTGCACATATAAGTCCTGGTAAAATTATAACACAAGAATTGGAACAAAGAATGAACAAAAGAAAGGAGAAAGCTCACAGAAAATGGGAACAACAAAGCAAAAAATGAAAAGAAAACAACTAGAAGGAAGATAGCACTAACTTAAGGATAAATAAACCTAATTTATACCCAAGCTTTGATACCAAATGATGTGAACCTCAAGGATGAACCTTGAAACCTAAAAATCACACAATTTGAAGCAAGGAACACAAGAAAGCTAAAAACAGGTTTAAGAGAAAAAGAACCTTGACCCGATGTCTATAGAAGACTAGAACCAAAGGTATAAACTAGGTTTTGAACGCCACAAGATAATAATCTTGATAAGTTCGTGAGTTCACAAAGGAAATGAAAGAGAGATTCAGGTCACTCCATCAACTATGACTTTTCTGCTCCTTGAACAATATAATGCTTACCATTATATAGGCATTAAGGTAACATCTAATTAAGGTTCGAAATCATCCTAATTAAATAATTTGATCAGAATCAATATTTGATTGAGCTGAATAAGGTAGGATCTAATTAAGTTAAGAAATCACCATAATTGAATAACTTGACCAAAATCATTATTTGATGGAGCTAATTAAGGCAAGATCTAATTAGGTTAAGACACCACCCTAATTGAATGATTTCACGAGAATCATTATTTGATTGAGCTAATTAAGGCAAGAAATCATTCATAATTTGTTAGGACAACTTGCACATGTTCTTTAATGTCTCAAACAACTCTTGCCATGCCTGGAACAAGACGACACAATTTAGACACTCATTGGACTTCTTAATCCATCCTGGATTATATCTATTGGGCCTTGAATAATTTTTGAGTTAATAAGAGCTTGTTTAATCCAGTTATCTTCAATTAACTCACTTACAGCTTCCTTTATCTTCTTTTAGAGCTTTACTTAGGCCAAGTTGGTTCTCATCATTCCCCCATTCTTTAGAAGGATTCGTCCCTGAATCATCTCCCCATCTCTGTTCACTCTTATAAAAGTCATATTGAAAACCTGCAAAAGAATGTTAGAAATTTCCTCTCAACACTCTTTTACTTGTTTCTCTCAATTAATGCCACTTAGCTCTTATGTTTACACACTTTGTATTTGGCTTTTCATTACAATGTTGCTTACACAAACTCTTGCCTTTTACTACTCTTTAAATTCCTATTTTAGTTATTTATGGAACTAAATAAACCAACTCAAGATTATTGAACTTGCAGCAATTCAAAACTAGTTAAAATGTAACAAAAGAAACTGAAATAATGAAATCATGAACAAATAAAAACTGTTATAATGGAAAAAGAACAAAACAAATTAAGGATTGTAACAAAAAAATTAAATCACAATGCTATAAAAAATAAGGGGCTTAAAGAAACAACTTGAAAATATGATTTCTAGTATAATAAAGATTAACAACAAATTTTTGACTAAGAAATCCTTATTAAAGAGGTATAGCTCTTGTAATAGCTTAACAAACTATCCTCAATCTTTGTTTTTTTTTATTTTTAATGGAATAACGTCTTTTTTTACACATATTAGACTTGGAAAAATTAAAACACAATAATTGGAACAAAGAATGAACAAACGAAAGGAGCAAGGTTGTAGAAAATGGGAACGAGAAAGCAAAAAACGAAATGAAAACAAATGAAGGAAGAAAGCACTAACTTAAGGATAACTAAACCTAATTTAAATCCAAGCTTTGATACCAAATGATATGAACCTCAAGGATGAACCTTGAAACCCAAAAATCATACAACTGGAAGCAAAGAACCTAAGAAAGCTAAAAACAAGTTTAAGAGAAAAAAACCTTGACCCGATGTCTATAGAAGACAGGAACCAAAGGTATAGGATAGGTTTTGAACATGACAAGATAATAATCTTGATAAGTTCATCAGTTCACAAAGGAACCAAAAGAGAGATTAGCCTCACTCCATCAATTATGAATTTTCTACCCTTGAACAATGCAACGCTTTCCATTATATAGGCATTAATGTAAGAGCTAATTAAGGTAAGAAATCATGATAATTGAATATTTTGATCAAAATCAATATTTGAATGAGCTGATTAGGACAAGATCTAATTAAGTTAATAAATTACCCTAATTAAATGACTTGACTATAATAATTATTTGATTGAGCTGATTAATATAAGATCTAATTAAGTTAAGAAACTGCCCTTATTGAATGATTTGACTAGAATCGTTATTTGATTGAGCTAGTTAAGGTAAGAAATCATTCATAATTTTTTGCGGCAACTTGTACACATTCTTAAATGTTTCCCACAAAACTTGGAATGCCTAGAACAAATTGGATCAATTTAGACACTCATTGTGATTCATAACTCAACTTGGTTTAGATTAGTTTGGCCTTGAATACTGTTAAAGCCAATTAGAACTTAATTTGTCCATTTATCTTCAATTAGCCCACTTATAGCTTCCTTTATCTTCTTTTAAAGCTTTGCTTAGGCCAGTTTGGTTCTAATCATTCCCCCACTCTTTAAAAGGATTCGTCCTTGAAACATCACCTCATCTTCGCTCACACGTTTAGAAGTCATATCGCAAACCTACAAAAGAATGTTAGAAATATCCTCTCAACACTCCTTGCATGTTTTTCTCAATTAATGCCACTCAACTCTCATGTTTACTCACTTTATATTTGGCTTTTCTTTACAATGTTGCATACATAGACTCTTGCCTTTCACCATTCTTAAAATTCCTATTTTAATTCTTTATAGAACAAAATAAACCAACTCAAGGTAATTAAACTTGTAGCAATGCAAAATTGGTTAGGATGTAAAAAAAGAAATTGAAATAACGAAAAATGATCATGAACAAACAGAAACTGTTGCAAAGCAATAAAAACACAACAAATTAAAGATAGAAACCAAAAAATTAAATCACAATGTTATGGGAAATAAGGGGTTTAAAGAAACAACTTGAAAATATGATTTCTAGTAGAATAAATATTAACCACGAATTTTTAACTAAGAAATCCTTATTAAAGTGGTATAACTGTTGTAATAGTTAAACCAACTAAGCTCAATTTTTGTTGTCTTTTCTTTTTAATTGAATAGCATGTTTTTTTACATATATCAGAACTTAAAAAATTATAACACAAGAATTGAAACAAAGAATGAACAAAAGAAATGAGAAAGCTTACAAAAAAAGGAACTACAAAGCAAATAATGAAATGAAAACAAATAGATGGAAGAAAGCACTAACTTAAGGATAACTAAACTTAATTTAGACTGATGTGAACCTCAAGGATGAAACTTGAAACCTAACAAGAACACAATTGGAAGAAAGGAACCCAAAAAAGCTAAAATCCAGTTTAGGAGAAAAAAACCTTAACTCGATGTCTACAGAAGACAAGATCCAAGGGTATAGGATAGGTTTTGAAAGCCATAAGATAATAATCTTGATAAGTTCATGAGTTTGCAAAGGAATCGAAAGAGAGATTAACTTTACTCCATCACTTATGAATTTTCACCTCCTTGAACACACAAAGCTTGCCATTATATAGGCGTTAAGGTAAGAGCTGATTAAGGTAAGAAATAATCCGAATTGAATAATTTGATCAGAATCAATATTTTATTGAGCTGATTAAGGTACGATCTAATTAAGTTAAGAAATCAGCCTGATTGAATGACTTCACCAAAATCATTATTTGATTAAGATGATTAAGGTAAGATCTAATTAAGTTAAGAAACCACGCTAATTGAATGATTTCACTAAAATCATTATTTGATTGAGATAATTAAGGTAAGAAATCATTCCTAATTTGTTGGGACAACTTGCACATATACTTGAAAGTCTCCCACGAATATTGGAACGCCTGGAAGAAATTGGAACAATTTAGACACTAATTGCACTTCATAACTCAGCTTGGGTTAGAGTTATTGGGCCTTGAATACTTTCAAAGACAATTAGTGCTTGTTTAGCCCATTTATCTTCAATTAGCCCACTTATAGGTTCCTTTATCTTCTTTATATGCTTTGATTAGGCCAACTTGGTTCTAATCACTCCCTCACTCTTTAGAAGGATTGGTCCTCTAATCATCACCTCATCTCCGCTCACACCTTTAGAAGTCATATTGAAAACCTGTAAAAGAATGTTAGAATATCCTTTCAACACTGCCTTACGTGTTTCCCTGAATTAATGCCACTCAACTCGCATGTTTACACACTTCATATCTGGCTTATCATTTCAATGTTGCTTACACAGACTCTTGCCTTTTACCTCTCTGAAAATTCTTATTTTAATTCTTTATAGAAAGAGATAAACCAACTCAAGACGATTAAACTTACAACAATGCAAAACTGGTTACAATGTGACAAAAGAAACTAAAATAATGAAAAAGAATCATGAACAAATCAAAACTGTTGCAAAGGAATAAGAACACAACATATTAAGGATAGGAACAAAGAAATTAAATCATAATGGTCTCAAAAATAAAGAAACAATTTAAAATATGTTTTCTATTAGATTAAAGACTAACGATGAATTTTTGACTAAGAAATGCTTATTAAAGAGGTATAGCTCTTGTAACAACTAAACCAACTATCCTTAATATTTGTTCTATTTTCCTTTTCGTTGAATAGCATCTGTTTTTTTTACACACATGAGACGTGAAAGAATTATAACACATGAATTGAAACAAAGAATGAACAAACGAAAGGAGAAAGCTTGCAGAAAATGGGAATGAAAAAGAAAATAACAAAACAAAAACAAATAGAAAGAAGAAAGCACTAACTTAAGGATAATTAAACCTAATTTAGAGCCAAGCTTTGATAACAAATGATGTGAACCTTGAAATTGAACAATCACACAATTTGAAGCAAGGAACCCAAGAAAGCTGAAAATAGGTTTAGGAGAAAAAACCTTGACCTGATGTTTATAGAAGACAAAAACTAAAGGTATAAAATAGTTTTTGAAAGACACAAGATAATAAGCTTAATAAGTTTTTGAGTTCACAAAGGAACTAAAAGAGAGATTAACCTCACTCCATAAATTATGAATTTTCTGCCCCTTAAACAACACAATGCTTGCCATTATATAGGCATTAAGGTAAGAGCTAATTAAGGTAAGAAATCATCCTAATTGATCATAATCAGTATTTGATTGAGATGATTAAGGTACGATCTAATTAGGTTAAGAAATCACCCTAATTGAATGACTTGACCAGAATCATCATTTCATTGAGCTGATTCAGGCAAGATTTAGGTTAAGAAACCTCCCTAATTAAATGATTTGACTAGAATCATTATTTGATTGAGCTGATTAAGGTAAGAAATAATTCCTAATTTGTTGGGACAACTTACATAAGTTCTCGAACATCTCGCATGAATCTTGGAATGCCTGGAACAATTTAGACACTCATTAGGCTTCTTAACTCAGTTTAGACTATATTTATTAGGCCTTGAATACTTTATGCGCCAATTGGAGCTTGTTTAGTCCATTTATCTTCAATTAGCCCACCTATAGCTTCCTTTATCTTCTTATGGAGCTTTTCTTAGGCTAACTTGGTTCTCAACATTCCCTTACTCCTTAGAAGGATTCGTTCTCGAATCATCACCTCATCTCCACCCACACCTACATAAGTCATATTAAAACCTACAAAAGAATGTTAAAAGATATCCTCTCAACACTCCCTTACGTGTTTCTATCAACTAATGCCACTCAGTATTTCTTTAGGGATTTTTCAGATTTCTAACAAAATAAAGTTTATTTTTTAATGAACATTGAGTATCTTCCAAATTACTTCTTCTAATTGAATTGATTGAGTTCTAGGTGCGCAACTAGGGATTGGTTCATTTAATAGCTACATTAATGAAATATGACGTTCAATTTTGTTAATCATAAGTAGCAATTAGGATTACCTTCTTTATGTTAAAGTTGGAAATTCTAAGAAGATACTCATCTAGATTAATTGCATGTCGTCCATGTATTATCATGTTAATTGGTTTCTTCATTCTTAAAGCTATTATTCAATTAAACCTATGATC
>JAOQMP010043116.1:0-11329 GCA_027563575.1 Erythroxylum pedicellare | reverse complement strand
AAAATTAACTTAGGTTCGGCAGACTTGATTTTGATCTTAATGCTCTTATTATTGTGTTATTCATGCTAGTTTTGGATTAATGCATTAACGAGAAGATTTTACATATCATGCTTATTTTGAATGCATCTACCTTTGTTTGATGAACCCTAATTTTCTAGTCTTAGAAATAATTTATTTTCAATTATTAAAAAAACCTAAGGATATAGTGAAAACCTTTGCACTTGGTCTTTAATTAATCTAAATTTGTTATTTAAATTTTCCTAGCAATTTCTATCTTGAAAACTTTCAGTTTTATTTTAATTTTCTGAACTTAAATCACTTCTTCTTCTTTCTTTTCTTGTTTACTTTTAATGCAAGCAAACAAATCTTATGTCACCTAATTTAGCATTAGTTCATGCACAACATTCACGCATACTTTGCTTGAAAGTAAAAAAATCGTCCTTCTGTTTTGATCTCTGTTGAACGATACCCTTGCTTCACTACACTACAAATCAACTTAAGTAGGGAATTAAATTTGTAGGCTAATGATAACCTATCCAATTTTTGACGCCATTGTCGAGAATCAAAGTGTTGATTTTTAGCTTTCTTTTATAGTTTGCATGTTATTTTCTTCTCTTTTCGTGATTTGGTGCATTTAATTTTTGTTTTAAAGCTTGTATATCCCAGTTATCCGGAGAGCAACTCTTAGATCAAGAATAAGCCGACTTAGGCCAATTCTACATATATTTCTTAAATAACTCCACATGAACACCTACCTATACCCCATTGCACAATCCCATCATCCTTGAGCAGCGCATTCATTCAATCCACTTTTACAACTAAACTTTTAGAAATAGTTACTTTTCATACGTGCACAGCCCACTGACTTATCACCATCTGACGTCTACGTTGATCTCAACACTTCTGTTGCATCTTCATCTCCTATTATTGACATCACTCAGACTTACCATTACCAAGAAGGCATGGCAGTTGCACAACAAAGGACTTTGGAGGAGCTTGTCGCTCCTGACTTGGGGAACCATCCTCTATGTATTAATATTGAGAATGCTAACTTTGAGTTAAAACCTAGTTTTATCCATTTGCTTCCTTGTTTTAACGGTCTTGCAGGTGAAGATCTACATGCTCATCTTAAAAAGTTCCACATGATTTGCAAGGGAATGAAGCCGAATGGTGTGGAGGAGGAGCAAGTCAAGCTAAAAGCTTTCCCTTTCTCTTTAAAAGGGGCAGCTAAGGAGTGGTTGTTCTCAATCCCATCTAGTTCTATAAGGATGTGGAATAACCTTATGAGAATTTTCTTAGAGAAGTACTGCCCAGCCTCAAGAGTTGCCGACATTAGGAAGGAGATATGTGGGATAAGACAAGCTCATGGTGAATCATTGTTTGAGTGTTAGGAGAGGTTCAAAAAGCTCTATAATCAATGTCCCCACCACCAATTTTCTGACCAATTCCTCATTCAATATTTCTACGAGGGGTTAACTCCCCAAGATAGGAGTATTATTGATGCAGCTAATGGTGGAGCTTTGGTGAATAAAAAACCTGAGGTGATAAGGCATTTAATCTATGATATGGGTGCAAATTTCAAGCAATTTGGCACTCGAGCTGATCATAGACGTGTGAAGAGGTATGTGTCTTTACCTTAGAGAACAAGGTTAATGAGCTTACTTCTATGATGCGATCCTTCATGAGTGGTGATATGAAAGCTATTGTTTGTTCTATTTGTTCTATACATGGTTATAATGCTAATATATGTACTACTATGCAAGATGATTCTACTGACCATGTGAATACAGTTGGTGACATTTTTAATGCTAACCCACAGAGAAAGTATGATCCCTACTCTTAGACCCACAATTTGGGATGGAGAGATCACCCCAACCTTCACTATGAGAATTCTTAGCAACCACCTATGCCGAATGGAGCAAGAGCACTCAATCCCCTAGGTTTCAACCACAGCTGAACATTCCCAGACCTATGCCACCACCTTCTAACCCTTCATCTTCTTCTAATCCTTTTTTGAATAAGGTTATGGATATGATGAAAACTATGACATCTAACACCTTATCCATATAGGAAAATTTCATGTCTTTTCAACAAGACTATAAATCTTTTTAGCAAGAGACAAAGTCAGGCATCCAAAACCTTGAGAAGCAAATGGGACAGTTAGCCTCTAAACTTGGAAAGATAGAGGCCCAAAAGTTTGGAAAATTGTCTTCCCAAGGGCTGCAAGGCAAGGAAAGTGCTTTTGTACTTAAGGTAAAGAGTGGTAAGGAGATTAGAGACAAAGTGATTATTTTAGTTGAGGAGGGTGAGTTGGAGGCCGAAAATAACAACCCAAATTTGGTCACACCACCCTCTGACCTAAAGGGTGTCGAACGTTCTTCTCAACCTAAGCAACCATCTTATGGTTTTAAGGTATTTTCTAACCTTGTTGATTCCACTTATAAGCTAATTCTAGCTTTCCCTTTGAGTTCTAATAGGCAAAAGAAGGAGGATAAGGAGAAAGAAATATTGGAGTTGATTAAAAAGTTAGAGATCAACATGCCTTTGTTGGAGGCAATAAGACATGTGCCCAAGTATGCCAAATTTTTTAAGGAGATGTGCACCACTAAAAGAGCCAACGAGGTCAAAAATGACGACATAGTTGGCTTGGGAGAGAATGTAAGTGCTATTCTCTAAAAGAAATTACCTATTAAGCAAGGAGACCCAGGTGTGTTTTCTATCCCTTGTTTGATTAGTAATATGTGCTTTAATAAGGCTATGTGTGACTTAGGAGTCTCAATTAATGTGACACCAAAATCCATCTTTGATTCTCTTAATGTTGGTTCTTTGAAAAGCACTTCTGTTATCATTTAACTTGTTGATAGGTGTTTTGTTTATCCTTTGGGTTTGTTGGAAGATGTGTTAGTGAAAGTTGGTAGCTTGGTTTTCCCTTGTGATTTCTATGTCATTAAGACATGTGATGATCTCCCTCACACATGTTCACCTCTTCTGCTTGGGAGACCATTTTTGAGGATTGCTAAGACTGTGGTTAATTGTGATGATTGCACCTTGTCTATGAGGATTGATGATGAACAAGTCTTGCTTAATTTTAATGAGGCAATGAAATATAATGATGATATCCATGAATTACATAACTTAGACATCATTGATCTACTGGTGGACGCATTTTGTGCTTACAGTGGTGATGATGGTGTTAATATTGCTCTTATGTGTTCCTTCTTCTCATCTTTTGATGTTAATGACAATGATGCCATGATTTTTGAACCTTATGTGAATGATGCTATTATGGCATTGCAGTCTTCTTATATGGTGCCAAAATTGGATGTGTTTGTTGAATTATCTCTTTCCCACAAGAAAGTCTTACCTTCTGTGTTGCATGCTCCTGAGTTAGAATTGAAACCTTTGCTTAATCATTTGAAGTATGCTTTTCTTTGATCTAATGATACTCTTCCAATGATTATTGAAAAGAATCTAACAGCTATGTAGGAGGAAAGATTGGTGCATTGCATGTCTTAAAGGACCACAAGACTACCATTGGATGGACTTTGGCTAACATCAAAAGGATTAGTCCTTCTATGTGTATGCATTGCATACTTTTAGAGGATGATTCCAAGCCTTTAAGGGAGATGTAGAGATGGCTCAATCTACCTATGATGGAGGTGGTGAAGGTTTAAATTTTAAAGCTCTTAGATGTAGGTGTCATATACCTTATCTCTAATAGCAACTGGGTAAGTCCTATCCATGCAGTTCCTAAAAAGACGAGCATTACTGAGGTGAAGAATGCTAAGAATGAGTTGGTACCCAAACGTGTGCAAAATGGTTGGCGAATGTGTATTAATTATAGTAAGTTAAACTTAGTGACGAAAAGGACCATTTCCTTTGCCTTTCATGGACCAAATGCTTGAGCGCCTGGCTAGTAAATCTTTCTATTGTATCCTTGATGGATATAATGGATATAATCAAATTGTTATTGCCCTTGAAGATTGAGAAAAGACTACCTTTGCCTATCCATTTGGTACATATGCTTATAGGAGAATGTCCTTTGGTTTATGCAATGCGCTTGCTACTTTTCAAAGATGCATGATGAGCATATTTTTTGATTATGTTGAGAGGATCATTGGAGTTTTTACGGATGATTTTACTATCTATGGTGATTCCTTTGATCATTGTTTAGGAAACTTGTCTCTAATCTTGAAAAGATGCATGGATGCTAACCTTGTTTTGAACTATAAAAAATGTCATTTTATGGTAGAATAAGGGATAGTATTGGGGCATGTGGTTTCTAAACATGGCTTAGATATTGATAAAGCTAAGATAAATATTCTCTTGTCCTTGCCTTACCCCTCCTCTATGAGGTATGTTCGATCTTTCTTGGACATGCAGGTTTCTATCGTAAGTTTATCAAGGATTTTAGCAAGGTGAGTTGCTAGCCAAGGATGTCGAGTTCATCTTCTCCCAAGAGTGCAAGAATGCGTTTGACTTGTTGAAAAGCAAGTTAACAACGAATCATCCAACCACCTAATTGGGAGCTTCCTTTCGAGATTATGTGTGATGCCAGTGACTATACAGTTGGAGTTGTGATTACTTATGCTTCTAGGACATTGGATAAGGCTCAGTGTAATTACCATACAACTGAGAAGGAATTGTTTGCTGTTGTGTTTGCTCTTGAAAAGTTTTGGTCATACTTACTTGGCACAAAAGTTGTTGTTTTCAATGATCATGTGGCTCTTAGGTATCTCTTAAAGAAAAAGGAATCGAAGCCACACCTTATTAGATGGGTTTTACTCCTACAAGAGTTTGACCTTCAGATTAAAGATAAGAAGGGAGTTGAGAACCTTATTGTTAATTACTTGAGCCGACTTAATGGAAAGGGAGTTGATGTCCTGTCAAGGAGACCTTTCCTAATGAACAGTTGTATCTCATCCTCCGTACTACTCCTCAGCCATGGTATGTTGATTTAGTTAACCTTTTGGTTACTAATGAGTTACCCTCAGGTATGTCTAAATCGCAAAGAGATAAACTCCATGATGATATTAGGTATTATTATTTGGATAATCCATACTTATGGAAGTTTTGTGCTAATCAAGTTATTAGGAGATGTGTGACACAAGATGAGTTTAATTCCATACTTGCTTTCTGTCATACTTATTCTTGTGCTAGTCATTTTTGTGCCAAGCGTACAGCTTATAAGGTGCTTAAACGTGGTTGCTTTTGACCTTCAATATTTAAAGATACATTCCACTTCTGTAAATCATGTGAAAGATGTCAAAGCACTGATATCATAACTCAGAGAGATCAGATATTGCAAACTACTTTGATTTTTAGTGAGATATTTGATGTTTGGGGTATTGATTTCATGGGTCCTTTTCCCTTTTCCTATGGCTATCTTTATATCTTGCATGCTATAGATTATGTATCTAAATGGATTGAGTCTATTCCTACTAGAACTAATAATGCTAAGGTTGATGTTGGACTTGATAAGGCTAACATCTTTGACAGATTTGGCATTCCCAAACCAATAATCAGTGATAAGGGGACTCACTTTTACAACCGATTCTTTGAGGCCATGTTAAAGAAGTACCACATTTTTCACAGAACTAGCACAACATACCATCCTTAAACAAATGGACAAACTAAAGTTTCTAACCGTGAGATTAAGTCTATCTTGGAGAAGACAGTGCAACCTAATCGAAAGGATTGGAGTTGTAGATTAGGACATGCATTGTGGGCTTATATAATAGCTTACAAGACCCCTTTAGGAATGTCACCCTTTAGGATGGTTTATGGAAAAGCTTGACACCTTCTAGTAGAACTTGAGCACAAAGCGTTTTAGTCCATTAAGTAATGTAACTTGAGTTATGATGAGGCTAGGAAATTACAATTGTAAGAGATGGAGGAGATAAAGAATGTCGCCTATGAGAACACGAGGATTTACAAGGAGAAGTTGAAGGCAGTCTATGACAAGATGATTAGTTGGAAGGAGTTTCATATAATTCAGAAAGTTCTTCTATACCAATCACACCTTTGCCTCTTCCCAGGTAAACTTTGATCTTGTTGGACTGGACCTTTTATTGTTACATGTGTTTTTTTATTATGGTGCAGTTAAGGTTGAGAGCATGGATACAAGCAAGAGGTTCATAGTCAATGGCCATAGGTTGAAGCCTTTCCTTGAAGTTTTTCAATCTACCTTAGAGGAGATCCACTTTGTCAAGCCTGTCTATGAGGAGAGGAGCATTAACATGACGTCGAGACAACGATGTTAAATAAAAGTGCTAAATGGGAGGCAACCCATTATACAAAAACTGGATTTGATTTCTCTTCCCTTTCTTTTTCTCTTTACGTTTTTCATCATCTTCTTCTTCTCAAAATTTCTTTCTTTTTTGTGTGTTTTTGTTATGTTTTTATCTTCTCTTTTTGCTTTGATTTCAACATTGAGGACAATGTTGTGTTCAAGTAAGGGGGATGATAGTTTTTGTTTTAAATTTTTGGGTTTTAGCTAGTTATTGGTTCGGATGTTTTCTTGATTTTTGTGCTTTAATATGCCACACCTTTTGTCTTGCTTGAACTTGAAGGTTTTCACTTGTACTTGCATGCTTTATTCCAAAAACCTATAAAAATTGGAAAAATTTTTTTGAAAAAAATTCAAAACAATTTTCTATTTTTGTATGTTTTGCACTTTAAGTGTTTAGTTTTGTCTTTTTATCTCCCAATGATTGATAAGAATATGAATATTATAGATGAGAATTAATCTATGATTTTTTAATCATAAATTTGATGAATGTGTTTTTATGTAAGTTCTAAGCATGATGGTATTTGGACTGACCTTGAAACTACACTATGATGACTTAATAATTGATTGTCCTATGTGAGCTTTTGAACCTTCAACATGTCTCTTTGATGCGTGATTTCATTCAATGCTTTATATCTCTAGAAATTGCTTCATATCTTGTTGAGAATAAATTTGTGCATGCATTACATAAACATGATAAAGGACACTAGGATTTTAAACCACTTAACCAAAAAGCCAACCTAAAGCTTGTTGACCATTAGTTAGCCCACTTGAGCTTATTACCAGTTCTTTGCTTTACCCATGTTTAACTTATCCTATTCTTATTTCACTTATCTTTCTAACCCTTATCATGGTTAATAGAGCATACTTTTGTTGAGTTAAACTTGAGAAGGTTGAAGTAAATCACTTGTTAATATAGAAATCACGTATAATATGTAAAATACAAAAGAAGGGGGGTTGAATTATGTTAAATCGTCTAAAATATTAATCTTTAAAATCTTCTTGATTTTCTTGACAAATTCAAATGATTATAAAACAACGCATTTAATTTGATGAGTATACAACAATGAAAATTAGTATCTATTCTTCTAATAACAAGAAAATTAAAGAGGTTAGAGTTAGAGAATATGACATTGCGATTTATACTGGTTCACCCTTAACCTTGGGCTACGTCCAGTCCTTAGAATTTGTCTAAGATTTCACTATCTTCTTCAACGTTACAAATATTATTTCTACACTTTTAGAGCCTCTTTACGTCTTTTTCACAAAGTATTCTTTATCTACTTCCTTATTCTCTTCAAGCTCTAGCCTTTCTTTCACTCGAAAAGATATTATTTGAGCTTTACGATACAGATGTATTTGCTCTCTTTCTTTCTTTCTTTTCTCTCAGAATATTTTTCATAGCGTGAGCACTTGAACACATAATTTCTCTAAGTATGATTTGTACATTCAGAATTCTCCCTTTTTTTTAAGTTTACGACTATAACTAATAATTATAACCTAAATCTCCAACGATCTTCTTTCAAAAATTTGTTTGTAGAGTCTTCTAAAGTATGTTATTAGTTGAGTATTAACTATCTCCAACTTTAATACATTCTTCAATTACATCATCTTACTTAGATTCGTATGCTTCGTCTGGTGTCTTAGACTTAATCACTTTGTCTGACCCATATTAGACTCTTTGTCTTATTCAACTTTTACTTAAATATCGTCTTGATTTGATGATTTGTGCCACTTACATTTATCTGCACACTTAACAAATTCATCAAAATAGTTCATATACTTCTATTATTATTATTATTATTTGACTATCATCAAAATCAATAGAAGAAGTGAAGTCTTCTTGACTTAACAATCTACCCCTTTTTTTATGATAACAAATAATCATAATATTAGAAGATAAAAATAATATTAAAACGAATAAAGCAAGATATAAAATGATAAACAAAAAAATTTCTAATTCTAAATCTCCTTTCTACTGTTCTCCTCCTATTTGTCATTAATAAAAAAGATAGTTTATTTTAGACGCTTTAAAATTTCAAAATACATTTGTTGAATATCAGTGTAGATTGTCTTGAGGTCTTCTTCTATAAAAACACGTAAAAGTGCATTTCCTCATAAAGATCACCCACTGCATCACCTAGTTCATCAACCTTAGTATTAATTTCCTCAATTTTGTAAGCTAAGGCTTCATAAACTTCCATCTACTTGTGACTAGCTTCAGTCCATTTGATGAAATTCTTCAAGGGCTCCGAATTAACAGTGGCATCTTGTAGTATTTCACTAAGTGGATAAATGTGTTCAAAGACAAATGGTTTTCTAGGTGAATCGTCTAATTCTATAATTTTAATTGAGGGTAATTTGTAAATCGGTTTCCCTAAAAGGTATAAAATAGTTTTAACTGAAGGAATGAAACCTAAGGGTTTGAAATGAATGAACAAATGCACAAAGGTTTCTAAGTCAAAATCGATACCTTCAATTGTGATACTTTTGTATCTTCCTTCTGATATTGTGCCAACTACCTTGAAGCTTTCATCTTTGGTAGATGCTCCAAAATTACTTCCTGATTCCCTTAATATATGATGTGATACATGGACGCCTACAATTTGAGCTGTATGACATACATCATCTATGTTCTTCACCGCTACTTAAATCTTTTCTTCTGTGGGATCATCTTCTCGTCTGTTAGGAAACTTCTTCTTCTTTCCCTTTTCTTTGCTAACTACCAGTGTTGGACGTCTAGGTTTTACATCTGGTACAATCTTGATTCCCATTCTGCTTGTCACTGGATAGATTGTTTAAGGATCTTTCATAATCTTCAATGGATATGGTTATGCCTTTTCATCTCACAGAATATAGTCTTCGTTTTTTAGGGCTTAAAAGATGTATTGTCTGATCATTTACTCTTATAGGTTCAACCTAAACCTTAACTTTCTATTTAGAAGGTTCTCTAATGATAATTGAACCTCTATTACGATAAGGTGTTGATTCTTCTATGACCTTCATCTTCAAATCTTCTTTCTTTATCGGTTGAGGAGGGTTGTAAGTTACTAGCTGCTGTTTAGACGATGTCTTCGTCTTCTTTTCAACAATATGTGTCTTTTGTGAATGGAGTGTCTCAACCTTCCCATTTAAAGACACTTAGTGGGTTGGTTGTTGATCCTTGCTTTGTTTCTTTTTTGGAAACATATTAGCTTGTATCGACTCATTAGACGATTGTTCAAACTTTACCTTTACTGATATTCTTTCAGACGATCGAGGCTTTTCTTATATTTTAGATCAAACATTTTCTTTCTTGCTTCGTCTTACTGAAAGCTCCCCCTTAAACTGTGCTTTCGGTATGAAATCTACATTCACCTTCAGCTTCAGTCTTGGTTCCCATTTTGTGAATATTAGAGGCAATGATAACACTCTTAACATTCATCTTTACTTTGTTTCCTATCAAGTAGGATTCCAGATTCTTTGAAGAATCTTGTTAATAGTATACCGTAAGGTAAAGGACCACTCTTCGGATGATAATTCTCCCTAGCCTTTATCATATACTTCAGAATCAAGAACGGAAGATTAATAGGTTGGTAAGTGAGTAAATGAAATAGACAATGTTCATTAGTCATTGTCACCATGTCCTTTGATCCTGCTCTTGGTAGGATACAATAGAGAAGAAGTGAGTGAAGAACCCTAGCCTTTAAAATGAGGATTGAAGACTTCTTGACTCCTGGATTACTAGATCCATATAGTTGTCCATTGAGGTTGGCTTCGTCTATGTGACTTTGAGCGATCTAATCTACATTGTTAAACAAGTCTGCTCCTTCATTTGGACGCTCAATAGCCTTCACAATAAAATCTTGTGTGATTATTATCGACAACCCATCTACCATCGATACCAAAGTGTTGTCTCACATTCTTCTAGGACTCATATATTTCGTTTAGATACACTGTCTCTCAGATGTTGAAGAAATTTTTCCATCCAACTGCTTCAATATTAGGTTCGATATTCATCCGATCATTCTTCAGGGATGTGAAATTGATGAGTCTTCCATAGACAAGAGATTTCGACATTTTTTAATTTGTAAAAGATAAACACTAAATGCAGAAATGTTTTTCACTTAAAGAAGTGAGGTTAGTATATAGAAAAAACTGAGAGAAAGATATGAAATGAAATGATAAGGATTTGATGTTTAAAACAGAGGGTTGGATCGTCTTTGTTGAGAGCACTTTGAACAAGTCAGTTTCGAAGTTTTTCAAGAAAATTCTAGAGTGTAAGGTGCTACAGATTTTGAGATGATTTCTTTTTATATACACTCTTGAAAATTAACCATTTGTAACATTTTTTAACTGATCCACCGATACTCATGAAATTGAAACTACCGAGGGAAAGTTATTATTACTATTTCATCTAAAAATTTATGACTTTTTAGCTTCTTCAAGATGAATCATCTGGATTATGGAGTTTCATACAAATGGTCATTTAACATCACCATATTCAGGTTTCGTCTGATTTCCTTGAATCTGTCTTCACTAAAGGGTTTGGTGAAGATATTTACCTATTGTTGATTCGTCTTAACAAGTTGTTGATTAATGATCCCTCTCTGTACATAGGATCTTATAAAATGGTTTCTAACTTCAATATGATTTGCCCTTGAGTGTTATATTAGATTCTTTGAGAGATTAATGGCACTTATGTTGTCACAGACGATTGGAATCTAATCTTCTTGGATAGAATAATCCTTTAACAGATACTTTATCTATAACATCTGTGAACAACAGCTTGTAGCTGACATGTATTTAGCTTCTGCAGTAGATAAAGCAATTGAAATTTGCCTCTTGCTTAACCAGGAAATTAGATTATGACTAAGAAAGTGACAACATCCACTTGTACTCTTTCTATCAATCCTATCTCTAGCATAAGCAGCATTATAGTAGCCAATTAACCTGAAATCTTTACCTTTCTTATACATTAAGCAAAGATCAGTAGAACTTGCCAAGTATCTCAATATTCTTTTAACAATAATATAACGAGATTCTCTAGGATCTGCTTGA
>JAOQMP010043096.1:0-11333 GCA_027563575.1 Erythroxylum pedicellare | reverse complement strand
TGACAAGGATTTGTCCCAAGGATTCCTCTAACACTTGGCTACTTCCACCTAAGGAGATTATAACATCAAATTTAGTTCCAAAATAACATTTATTGTCGTTTTGCTCATAACCAAACATGATAAGATATGATTACTCATTGTAAATAAAACTACACAATCAAGACAAGAATGATGAAAAGCCATCATAAATTATTAGGTATTCAAACCATAAGATATACATAAAGAATCATAATATTGTAAAGTAAACTCGAATTTATCCACAATGTGTTTACAATATGCTTCCTAGACCTAAAATATGAAAATATGTTACTCAATGCTAGTTCAAACCTAACGTTTTTAACGACGTCACTATCTATAATTCTGAAGGAACATTTTAACTAACAATGAATACATGTTAAATAATATTCAAAACCGTATGCATTAATATTGATTTGATCGTAACATAAATTACTACATTACCTCATTCTGTAACCAACTTTTCTTTAGAACTTAACAAACAGATAATCAAATGTATGGGCTTCCCTTACAAGATGTAGACTTTTTCCTATATGAAACCAATTCTTTGGATATAGTAACACCGATGTTTGCTTCCAAATCCTTGCTTACTTGTATTTAAACTAAAATGTAAATATTATACAAACCTAATAATGGATTGTTCAATGTATTCCATTTTCTTAAAATTAATCTTTTTTGTCTTCCCTTTGTTTATTATTTTTTCTTATTTATTCATAACCTCATCCTTTTTTAGTCATTAACATCGCAACATTTTTTGAGATATTTTCTTTTCGTTTGGGTCCATCATTAGCATCTGTCCATACCTTAAAGATCACTTTTCACTAAAGGCCAATTGTTTATAATTAATCTCCATCATTGATACCTTTTCATACTTCATGACTTCTTTTATTCCCTGAAATTAAACTAAATTGTTACCATGTATATATATATATATATATATATATATATATACTAACTATATATTATACAAATACCCTAACCTAATAAGTTACTTATTACATTTTTATATATCACCTCTTGCAAAGCCTTCCACACTTTCTTCATAACTTTCTAGCCACCATGATACTTCGTTAGATCTTTATTATAATCAACCCTCTATGTCTAAGATAATAAAACTTATTAATCTATTAAACCTTTTACAATTAGTTTATTAAAATGTTTTCATAAAATTTTAACAAAAAACTTACCTTCAACTTTCCATACTCCTGTTCCAAAACCCTATCACCTTCTAATGACGTGTTGATATTAAAATCATCAAAAGCTACAATCCTTGTTATCTTCTTCCACTTGAAGGGGAAATCCATTCATAGCTAGTCAAGATAACTTTTACTATGGATGTCGAATTAAAGTCATTCAAGGATACTTTTGAAGAGGGCTCTGAGTGCTATAACTTTCGTGAAGACTCTAAGGAGAGATTTTGTCCTAAAGGGGTCAAAAGTGCACATTTTATAAATGACCAGTATATGTCCGTTTAACGAACATTGCCTGGCCAACTTCACTTCCCAAACATGAGAAGGTCCGTTTAACGGACATAATGTCCGCTTAATAAACATTGTCTGCCAACTTCACTTCCCAGACCCGAGAAGGTCCGTTAAACGGACATAATGTCCTCCTAATAGACTTTATCGGCCTAGCGGCAATCTGCCTTCCCCTGTTTAGCATAAACTAGGTTTCTTTAAACCCAAGACACTATAAATACTCATTTTTAAGACAACGATGATATGCCTTCCCTGTTTAGTAAAAACTAGGTTTCTTTGAACCCAAGACACTATAAATACTCATTTTAAAGACCTAATAAGGGGGTTGGACACTAAAAACGAAGCAACAACATAAGGAGGCACTCAAAAAGAGAAAAAGAAGAGGATTAATCCAAGCATTGGAAGCAATCTTGTTTTGTGTTCTCTTTACCTTCTCTCTTTATTCTTTCTTGAATATTGAACATCTTTATGTGTATGGTTTCTATTATCATGTTCTGGGACTAAACCTCATTTAGGATGAGGGATGTAGCCTATTGGGGGATTGATTTATATTTTATGGATTGATTGGTGTGCATGAAAGTTCTGAGGTTATGTTTATCTCTCTTACATTTTACTGTTGTCTCTATGCTTGATTACCATAGATGCAATCTCAGGAATCATATGATGAACTGAGAGGTGAAGTATGGTTTATGCACTAGGAAGATAAACACATTAGACTTAGAGATAAAGATATCTAAAGCTAGTGTGATAACTTGTGGTTGATTGTTCTTCATGCATTTAACTAGTTAGTTACACATTGAGAGATGGTAATCAACTAGTTAGATATTCCCATATGTCTTGAGAGAGAATATGAGTAAAGTTGTGCAATTTTTATTATAAACTATTATTCAATCAATTTCATAATTTATTAATCATCCCTTGAGTAGGTGAACCCCATGCCCTAAGTTTAATTCATCAAGTCATCATTATGTGTTATTTTCTAGTATTTATAATTTACTGTTCACCAAAATCCAATCATCTTTTAAGTTTATTGTCGATTGCGTTTAAGTAATTAGGATTAATTCGGTGATGAGTGTTTTAGTCCTTGTGGGAAATGACCTTGGAATACTCAATTTGTAAGTATTAGAAACGACTCTATGTACTTGTAGTTTTTGTCGACCAAGTTTTTGGCGTCGTTACTAGGGACTAATTTAACTTTGCTACCATTAATTCTAGTTATTATTTTTATATTACCTGAAGTTTTCTTCCATTAATTGGCTTTTTGTTTGATTTCAGGAGCTGTATGCACTTAAGGCATCCAAGAAATTTGAATAATGACCAGCTTATTGAGTTGAATCCTAAAATTGAGCGGACTTGTCGAAGGAACAACGCCCAAAGAAGAAGAGAGATGGCAAACAATAATCAAAATCCGGATCTGCATGAGGAATAAAATGTGGAGAATGAATAATTTCGTTAAGGAAATCAAGCTGAACCGATGGTTATGAATCCTGTAGTAAGAAGAATTTGAGACTATTAAATGCGATTTATTATTGGCAATCCCTCCTGCATTTGATAAACTACGGCGGCAAGGAATTATGAGCTGAAGCAGATTCACTTGTCTATGTTGCCACAATTTAATGGGATGCCAAGTGAAGATGCTCTAGCCTTCATGAGAGATTTCTACGCGACAGTTCAAACTCTTCCATTGTATGGATTGTCTGAGGATGAGTTAGAGCTAAGGTGTTTTCCTTATTGTATGAAAGGATTAACAAGAAATTTGTTGTTAAGTTTGGAGGTAGATTCCACTGATACTTGGGATAAGGTAACGAAGACTTTTATGATGAAGTGGTACCCAGTCCACAAAACCCTCAAACTCAGCTTAGGAAGATGATACATTGGTTCTCGTAAAAAGAAGGAGAAAATTTTCATGAAGCATAGGAACGGTTTAATGACCTCCTTAACCAATGCCCTCACCATGGATCTGATACATATTCGTTGACTCAGTTCTTCTAATATGGTCTCACTGATCACAACTAAACTCTGGTGGATTTGAATGCTGGAGGGAATATTAGTGACCTGAGTTCCCAAGAATTATGGAATATTTTAAAATAATTGTAAAGAATTTACATTGTAAGGTGACTAGGAGCAAAGTTGTTACTCTGAATGAAGTGGGTTCTAAATCTGACATGGCCTACCAAGCTGCCTAGATTAATAAGATGTTGAATTTGCTAGTGAACGACAACAAGTCTAGTAGGGATCCTTACACTCTTTGTGGTACATTTGGGCATACAACAGCTGGTTGTATGAACATTGAGGTAACATTGACAGAGGATGAGGTGAACTATGTAAAAAATAGTAAACAAGGTCAGAGATTTGATCCCTTCTCAAACACTTACCATGAAAGTTGGAAGTTTCATCCAAACTTCTCATGAAAAAATCAAGGGGCTGTAAAACCAATGGGACCACCTGGGTTCCAAACACCACTAAAACAACAGTACTCATCTCCTTCATCTTCTACACTGCAACAATTCCCTTCCTTGTGGGAGGAAAAGGTGGATCGGTTTGAAGATATGTTTTCTCAACTTATGAGCAAGATGGATCAAAGTGCTCAAACTAGATCTCAAGCCATGAATAAAATGGAGTAGAATATTCAGTCAAACCGAGCTACCAATAGGAATTTAGAGGTACAAATTAGTCAAATGGAAAAAGAGGTGAGTGAAAGAGGTAAAGGGAAGCTGGCTAGCAATACCTAAGTGAATCCAAAGCAAGATTGTATGGCAGTTGTTCTAAGAAGTTTTAAGGCGGTAAAGGGTGTAAGTCCTAAAGAACAGGAAGCTAAAGAGGCTGAAAGTGAGAATTTGGGTGAAAGTGAAGAGCTGAAAGAAACAATCTCAAAGAAAGAGTTTTCACCAAGTTCAGAATTTTCCTTTGTACCACCCATACCATATCCTCAAAAGGTCAAGAAGAAGCATGATGACTCCAAATTTCAGAAATTCCTTGACCTCTTTAAGAAAATCCAAATTAACATTCCATTAAAATCCAAATCAACATTCCGTTTATCGAAGCTCTTGCTGAGATGCCTGCTTACACCAAGTTCTTGAAGGAAATCATCTCCATCAAAAAGAAGCTCGACAATTTTGCTACAGTAGCCTTAACTGAGGAGTGTAGTTCTATTTTACAAAATAAACTACCCCCTAAGTTAAAGGATTTAGGGAGTTTCACTATTCCTTGTCTCTTTGATGAATCTAATGTTTTTCAATGCTTATGTGACCTAGGTGCAAGCATTAATCTTGTTCCCTTGTCTCTCTATAATAGGCTAGGAATTGGTGAACTTAAACCAACTACAATTTCATTGCAACTTGTCGATAGATCAATTCGATATCCCATTAGTATAGTTGAGGACTTACTGGTGAAAGTTGGTGAGTTTACAATTCCAGCAGATTTTGCTATACTTGAGATGGAGTTTGACATGCAGGTTCCTATAATTTTAAGAAGACCATTCTTAGCAACTGGTGGAGCATTGATTGATATTTCAGATGGTAAGCTAAACATGAGAGTGGGTGATGAGGAAAAGGTGTTTAACATTTTCAAGGTTTTAAGGAGTCCCTCTTTCGATGAAGTCATCTATAGGATAGATGTAATTGATTATCTTACATTTGAATCTATTCCTAAACTGATGTGTGATGATGCTTTAGAAACATGCCTAAGATGAAAATGAATTGGACAATGAGTTAGTGGACTATGCATATAGATTGCAAGGTAGTGGTTTTAGGTATAGACCCCAATTTGAATAATTGGGCCCTCCTAAACCTAAATTGTTACCCTCCACATGTAGCCCATCGAACCCTGAACTTAAACAACTTCCAATTTATTTGAGATATGCATTCTTGGGAGAATCAAGTACTTATCCGGTTATCATTTTTTCTTCTTTGGACTCCTCTCAAGAAGAGAAGTTATTGAGGGTGTTATGTGAACATAAATTGGCAATTGCTTGGAATATTGCTGACATAAAGGAAATTAACCCTTATATTTATGTTCACAGGATTCTAATGGAAGAAAAGCACAAACCTATTGTGAAAAATCGGAGGAGGCTTAATCCTAACATGAAGGAAGTTATGCGATCTGAGGTACTTAAATTACTGGATGTAGGAATTATTTTTCCTATCTCTGATAGTTCTTGGATAAGTCCTATGCAGGTGGTACCAAAGAAAGGTGGCATGACTATTGTTTCTAATGATAGGAATCAATTAATTTCCACCAAGGTTGTGACAGGGTGGAGGGTCCGTATAGATTATAGAAAGTTGAATCCAGCAACTAGAAAAGATCACTTCCCTCTCCCATTTATCGATCAAATGTTGGAAAGATTAGCGAGGAATCATTATTATTGCCTTTTAGATGGTTATTCAGGGTATAACCGAATTTGGATAGTTTCGATAGCCCCGGAGGATCGGGAAAAAATCACCTTCACTTGTCCCTATGGTAAATTTACGTATCGTAGGATGCCTTTTGGGTTGTTCAATGCTCTTGCCACTTTCCAACGCTGTATGATGTCCATATTCTTCGACATGGTGGAGAATATAATTGAGGTATTTATGGACAATTTTTCTGTTTTTGGTTCTTCTTTTGATACATGTCTTTTCAGTCTAGAACAAGTTCTACAAAGGTGTAAAGAAACCAATCTCGTGCTAAATTAGGAAAATTGCCACTTCATGGTACAAGAAGGAATCGTCCTAGGCCATAAAATTTCTAACAATGGAAAAAAGGTGGATCCAGTGAAAATTGAAGTCATCAACAAGTTGTCACCTCCCAATTCGGTTAGAACGATAAGGAGTTTTCTTAGACATGACGGGTTCTATCGTAGATTTATTAAGAATTTTTCAGGAATTCTCAACTATTACGTGCTTTATTGCAAAAGGAAGTTCCTTACAAATTTACTGATGAATGTCTTCATTATTTCAATAGGTTGAAGAAAGAACTTACCTCAGCTCCTATAATGGCTGCACCGAATTGGAATCTCCCTTTTGAGCTGATGTGTAATTCTAGTGACTATACACTTGGAGCTGTCTTAGGGCAAAAATAGGATAAGAAATTACATGTCATTTATTACGCTAGCAAAGTTCTTAATGATGCTTAAATTAATTATCCTACTACAGAGAAAGAATTGCTAGCAATAGTTTTTACGTTCGATAATTTTAGATCTTATCTTGTTGGCTCCAAATTCATTGTTTACACTGACCATTCTGCTTTGAAATACCTACTTACAAAGAAAGATGTAAAACTAAGACTGATCAGATGAATTTTACTTTTGCAGGAATTTGATTTAGAAATTAGAGATAAGAAGGGGTCCAAAAATGCAATGCTAGATCATCTTAGCGACTTGAGCAAGGAGACAAGCTGGGAGTAAAACCAATTAAGGATACCTTCCTTGATGAGAATTTGTGGGATGTTAAGGAAAATATTCCTTGGCTTGCTGATCATGTCAATTTCCTAGTGTCTAATATTATGCCGGGTGATTATTCAAACCATAAGAAACAGAAGTTCTTGTATGAAGTGAGGAATTACTTTTGGGAAGGCCTGTTGCTATTTAGAAGGTGTGCTGCTGGGGTTGTCAGAAGATGTATACCTGATGAAGAGATGTGATCCGTTTTGCATCATTTTCATGCTTCTCCTTATAGAGGACACCATGGGGTAAACAAAACTGCGAAAAAGGTGTTGCAATCCGAGTTTTATTAGCCTACGCTTTTTAAGGATGCTAGAACTTTTGTCATGACTTGTGATAAGAGTCAACGAACGGGGAACATTGGTAGAAAGCATGAGATGCCTTAATCAGGAATTCTAGAAGTGGAACTCTTTGATGTATGGGGTTTGGACTTCATAGGACCGTTTCCAGTGTCCTTCAGCAATGAATTCATCCTTATGGCGGTTGATTATGTATCTAAGTGGGTGGAAACTGCAGCTTTGTCAAACAATACTAGAGCTAGTATTGTCAAATTTGTAAAGAAGCATATATTTTTAAGGTTTGGTGTTCCAATAGCTATAATCAGTGACAATGGGGTACATTTTCAGAACCATCAATTCAAATCTCTCTTGGAAAAATATGGGTATCAGTTTAAGTTTGGAACCACATACCACCCTCAAATTAACAGGCAAGTTGAGGTATCTAATAGGAAAATCAAGCAAATTTTGGAGAAAACTATTAATACCTCAAGAAAGGATTAGGCATTGAAGCTTGATGACGCTCTTTAGGCATACATGACAGCATATAAGACTCCTTTAGGGATGTCTCCTTATAGGTTAGTCTTTGGGAAATCTTGCCATCTTCTAGTTGAAATTGAGCAAAAGGCGTTATGGGCAATCTGGAAGTTAAACTATGATCTCAAGGAAGCGGGATAAAGGAGACTAATGGAGTTGAATGAGCTAGATGAATTTCGTCTAGATGCTTTTGAGAATGTTCGCATATACAAGGAGAGAACGAAGGCTTTCCATGACAAGCATATCCTTTGGCGAGAATTTAAACCTGGTCAAAAGGTTTTGTTATTTAACTCTCATTTGAAATTATTTCGGGGGAAATTACGCTCAAGATGGTTGGGACCTTTCGTGGTGACAAAAGGATACCCACATGGAGTTGTGGAGATTAGAAGGGATGATCAAGAGCCCTTTGTGGTCAATGTGCAACGACTAAAACATTATTTGGAGGGAGAAATGGTTGGATGTGTTTCCACCATCATATTCAAAAATTGATGTTAGGATGGCCGAGTCCAGCTAAGTACATTAAATTTAGCGCTTGTTGGGAGGCAACCCAATGTTTCTAACTCTTTTATTACTTTTAGAATTTTTAATTTTTGTCACACTTTTTTTTATTCTAGTTTGTTGTGTGTGCATAAGGATAGGGTTTGCGAGACATCCCAATGACATCTTCCGATAATATGAGGAATGGTGTAATGACGACTCTTGAAACCTAGAGGTGAGACTTATACTAAGTGTAGAGGAGGTAAGTGGCAATATCTCTTTGTTTTATTTTAACGTTCTTTCATTTTTAGCACTCATACATCATGCATGTAGTCCTAGGATATCATTGATTGGTTAGAAGGAACAAAAGAAGAGAGGAAAAGGTGAGAAAAACTTGGAAAAAGTCGAGAATGTCCGTTTAACGGACTACAACATAATACATTGTAGACATACCCGTAAAGGTCTGTTAAATGAACATAATGTCTACTTAATAGACCTATAGCTTCAAAATAGTCCACTTAATAGACATCACATCCACTTAACAGACATAACGTCCGCTTAATAGACATTCGTGTTCCAAACACCCCACAGACCCGTAACGGTTTGTTAAACGAACACGATGTCTATTTAACAAACATTGATTACTTTCAAATTTAAAACCCTTTTTTCTCTTCTATTCATGCACTTCACGCACTTCTCTCTCTCTTACCACTGCCGCCTGTTGCCCCTGCCCTCCCTCACCCACCTTTGTCCACGCCAGCCACCTTCTAGCCTAAGAATCTTCATTCTTTTACTTCATTTTGTCTCTCCTTTTCTTTTCCTTCACAGATCTGTCACCTTAAAACTCCATTCTAGCTAAACCATCATCTTCAAGCCATCTCTCTCTTCAAATAATTATTTCGAAGGACTTTCTTAAGGTTGGGGGCGAAATATATGCACTTTCCATTTCAATGCGGTTTGGGTAAGTGTTTTATACATTGTCATTTATGGGTTGATGCTTGAAAGTGGTACAATAATGGCTGTTATTGATTTTAGGTGGATTGTGTTGGAATTGTGGGCTGAGATTGAGATGAATTTCAGATTTTGTTATTGCTTGTGTGTTGACTTATATTGAAGTGTTGGACTAAATTTCGAGAGAATTATAGTTGTGTGATTGAAATTGACAGATTGGTTTGTCTCGAAGTGTTTGAAGTGTTTGAAGAGATTCAGTTGTGTGGAGTAAGGAGATTAAGATTGAAAGGAATTTATTGTTTGATTGTGGGGGTTGAATTCCATTTGGTTAAAAACTGTCACGGGTTGTGAGGCTACCATAAAATGTCGAGGTTTACGTAATCAGCGAGAAAGAACACCGGCTAATCTTCTTGATCCATAGGAGGGAAAAATCTGGTCTAAGAAGAACCTGCTCCTAAGCTACCTACGTTTATCAATGCGCAATGCGAAGAATGGTACAATAAGAAAAGAAACAACAAGTTTGCGATTGGGGTATCTATGGCGGAGGTTATTGATGAAAAGTGCCATGTAAGAGCGAACTTAGACAAGTTCCAATGGGGCAAGTTGTTGACCCTCAAAGGTGCATATTACCCTAAGGCAGTCAAACAATTCAACGCCAATCTCAATGCAAAAGCTGGAAAACAACCACCTGTGCTCACTTCAAGAGTCAATGGGGAATCGGTGGTGATAACCGAAGAGATGATTTGTAGCCATTTAGAGCTACCGATGGGAGCCAATGTCCCATCTTTGACAAGATGACCAGATGTTCATGTGATAGCACGTGAGATAAGCATGATGTGGGAATTTGAATACAAGGGCAATGCCTCTTATGGGTGGATCAATCCACATCGGGAAAGGTGCAATCTAAATGCCCCTGCTGCAAGGCAATCGAGAGCCCATCCATCTTCAGGGGATACTCCAACTCTGGTGCAGATGCAAGTAGACATTAGAGGTATTTGAGCAGGAATGGACAACCTCACGACTTCGCAAGCAAGAATGGAAGAAATGTTGAGGGCTCTTATGGAGCAACAGCAACCACCGCCACCAAGACAATGATAGTATAGGGCCATAAGATTACATTTGCATCTAAACTCACATGCATGTAAAAGTGCATTTTACTTTTAATCTCAATCTAGCTTTGATTTTGTGTTGGTACATTGTAGAACTAACTTCAGTTTTATTCTGCTTTATCTTCATATTTTGTATTTTTTATGGGAGATATGAACTTTCAGGGTACAGAATTTGGACAATCAACTCTTTCAGGGGGTTTCTCTACCCTTACTATGCATTTCGTTAATTGCATTGCTTTTTCTTTATCTTTCCTAAAATTGAGGACAATGTGGATTTTAAGTTTGTGGGAGGATAAATTGATGGTAGTGTATACCTTGTTTCGCATTAAATCTTTTTTTCAAAAGAAAAGGGTTAATTTGACATCTTTCATGCTCTAATTGTCTTTATAATTCAAATTAATTAGTTAATGACATTATGGGTAAGATTGATCTTGAATAAGATGCATAATATGATTAAATGGATTACATACCTTGTCACAATAGGATGAGATAATGTTAAATTGATTGAATGAGCATGCTATGGAATGAGTAAACATCACCAAGGGAGCTAAATTGAGCCTAAAGGATTGCACTCAATTCTACTTTTCTAATGAGCGATATAATTTTCTCTTCCTTGTATGTTTATTTCAAGAACTTGCATTGCATCTCTTCGAGGTTACATAATCATGTTATTGTATGTTCATGAAAGTGATAAAAGGCACTAAGATTGAGCTTGAGCCAATTAACATGAGAAGGCATAACTTGCTGAGGCCTAGAAAATATGAAGACAACAATTTGTAACCATAAGTATAATGAATGCTAACCATTCCACTCTGCATAGAGATATTTAAAGCCTCGACCGGCTGCTCCTTTTGCTTCTCTCGTTCTTGACATAACCTTTCTATACATCAATCCCTTAGTGAACCCTTTGTGCCTAGTGATCATATTTGTTCCTTTGTCTTTATAAACCTATTCCAAAGAACCTTGAACCAAGAAAAACAAATTCACCCTTGTTCAATAGTTAGTAGAGCTATAAATGTTGTGTATTTAATATTTTTATTGATAGGGATACAAAGGAAGAAGTGTGGGGTGT
>JAOQMP010043073.1:0-11333 GCA_027563575.1 Erythroxylum pedicellare | reverse complement strand
GTATGAATACGTGATAATTTATCAATGATTGTGTTCTGGAAAATTGTAACGAAATGATGAATTGTATGGACTTTGTGCCATCCACTGTGACCTTATCCGCCACATCATTTGAGATCTCCTCATCTTTGTCCGTTGATGAAGAGTCATCTAAGCCAATAGCACATTGGTCCATCCAATGCTTGCCTATGCCAACTATGTTATCCATGGTTCATCCAGTTGAGCATTCACTAAGTCCTTAGTCTATCAAGAACCCTGCAACATCCCGTTACCCATGTTGAGGCTAGAATTGGGATTTATGAGAAAATACTGAGAAATTAGGAAATGCACGTCATGCTTTAGTTAAATGACATGCACATTTGTACATGCATTCATTGACATTTTTCAGGTATAATTGACTTATAAATGCGATTAAAATGTGAATTGTGAGTTATTTACGTTAAAAATTTATTTAGAGACCATTAGCATTATTTCAAAATTTTTGATGAATTTAAGGTACTTTTGGCCTAGGACAAATGACAAGTGGTAGGTTAAATTGATGCATGAAAATTTTGAATGATTAAGCCTAAAATCGAGTGACATTTGGCATAGTTAATTGGTGACAATTGGACTAGTAATTAAATGACAAATGGATCAATAATTAGGAGACATATGGACTGATTAGTTGTTCACATATGACAGTATCTAGAGTGGATTAGTGGTAGTATCTTGATTAGACAAATGTAAGGCATGCCTTAGGACAAATGTTGTGCTGTAAAGTTGACACCTAACATATTGATGGAGCAAATTCTAGTAGCAATGTTTCTGCTGTTTCTCTCATCTTTCTTTACAAATTTGCTCCAACTTTCTCCTCTGTAATTTTCCTAAACCCTATCCAAATTGCGTCACCAAAACCAGCTTTTTACCTTATACAAAATAACCAAGAAAACCAGCTGAAAGTCACCTTCATCTTCCTATCCAAAATCAACTTGTTTTCATCATAAGTTTGTGATGAATTTTTCTTGCATGGAGACTTGATTTAATCTAAAGTTTGAGCTAAATTGAAAGCTAAACAAGTGACAATTTGATCTTAATAATATGTTTGGTAGTGTGAGAATTATTGTTTTCCCCTGGAAATTTTTTTATGAATAAGCATGATTAAATTAATTTGGGGTTTTGCTAAATTAAATTGTGTTGGAGTTAATTAGCATACTAATGTAAGTAAGATATTATGTTGTAGGTTAAGGGAAATAAAGTGTCAAAATGATAAGATTTCATAAGGGGCATTATTGGAACACCAATTAAGTTATAAAGTCTTAAAAATTGATGGAAGGGCAAAATGGTAAGAAGGAATTGTAGGCTTGGGTTTTAGAAGACAAAAACATTGTTGAAGAAGAAGAGAAGAGAGAGAAGACGAAAAATAAGAAAGAAGGGAGAGAGTGTGTAGGTGAAAGAGAGAAAAAGGAGAGTTGAGCTAGGTTTTAATCTTACTAAGCCTTCAAGAGGGATTTTGAGAGTTATCAAGGAGGGAAAAAGGTAGAGAAAGATAAGATTTTTCTTTTGAACCAAACATCCCCTCATTTGGGTGAAGGTTTAAGGTAAGAACATTTTAATGCTTGCGATTTTGGAAGGGTTTTAGTTCATGAAGCTTAGAAAATCCATGGGTTTAAGTATTCTATGATCAATTCATACATGGATTTCTTTGGGATTCCAATTGGAGTTCTTTTGAATGATGTTTTGTTAATATTGAAGGGAGGCAAGAAAAGCAAGAGGAGAGATATCCTTGAACAAGCTTTCAAGCAAGGAGATTCAAAGTTGGTTACTTTTTATAGTTGAATAATAAGCCATCAATGTTTCTTTCAAGAAAATGGAAATAAATGTTTTCAACTACTTAAAAAATGTGCATTTATTAAGCTTTGAATGTTTTGAGAATGTTCTGCATGTTTTTCATATAAACTTTTTTGACATATGAAAATGATTTTTGAAAAGATATCAAGATTAAGAAACCAAGTTTCCGAAATATGCCTTTTTGGACAATATGCTTTACATGTTATGTGGGCTTGTGGTAGTCCCCTAAGTTAAGTCAAGTGCACTTTAACAAAAGGCTTCTCCCGCCTGCCCGCTAGTGGCCTGGAGCTCCTTCAAGGACTCCTATAAGTTCACGACTATGTAAGACCATTATGTGGAATTGAATAGTACATTCTATTTTGGATCCACCCGAACCATTTTGATATGCTTATGTGCTCATGATAAATTGCCAAAAGTGATGTACACATAATTTGCAATTTTCTGCTTTGGAAAGGACTTCTTAAATATCTTTGCTTATTATCAATTATAAATTGTTACCCAGGGGATTAATCTCACTCCCCATCTTCCTCCCCCACATCCAGGTGATGAGCAAGATATCAAGTAGACAAGGGTCAAGGCATCACTCTAATTTTTGTATATTTTGTATTTGAAGCAAATTTTGTAAAGAGAGGCTTTAGTTGCATTTTGATCAAATCATGAATTAAGCACCTTCTGTATTTTGAAACTTTAAGACATTAATGTATTGGCAGCTTGAAATGCTCGCTAAAGCTTTGTAAGACTCTTATCTTTTGATTCAAATGGAATACAATTGCATTTTTAATAATGACTACCTTTTAAGTTTGGGCATTGCATTTTTAAGTTCCATAAGGGAAAAGTTTGTGTTTGGAATTACAAGGAAATTATAATTTAATCTATGCTGATATAGGCAAATATTCCTTCTAGAAAGTTGTAGGTCTCTCTTTTATCTTTCCAATGGTATATAGTATAGAATTTTTGGACTTATAGGATGTAAGTTATGATCCTTAGGGGGAGATGCTTATTCTTAGGAGTTACCATGGTATCGTCTGTAATGATGTCATATTGTCTATGATGATGTCATTCGTCTTAAGATTTATATTGTTTGTAAAGACACTTCGTCTTAAGAGACGCATCGTCTGCAATGACATCATTCATCTTAAGAGTTGTATCGTCTGTAAAGACACTTCGTCTTAAAATACATATCATCTGTATTGATGTCATATCGTCTATAATGATGTCATTCATCTTATGAGTTGTATCGTTTGTAAAGACACCTCGTCTCAAGAACAGTATTGTCGTAGGTTGACTTTTTCTTCATCTTAAGTCGATCGTCTGTATCATCTTAGGTTGACTTTTGCTTCGTCTTAAGTTGACCATTCTGCTTCGTCTGTCTTTTGTTTCGTCTATCATTTTGCTTCGTCTATCTTTTAACTTCGTCTGCCTCTGCCACTCGTCTGTCCTTTTTGCTTCGTTTGTCTTTGCCATTCATCTGTCTTTCAACTTCGTCTGCCTCTACCATTCGTCTGTCCTTTTTACTTCATCTGTCTTTACCATTCATCTGATGTTATCGTCTGCTCCATTTTTTTGACCCTTCAGAGGATAGAATCTACCTTCGAGGTCTTCATGGAAATTGTAGACCTCGAAGTCGTTTTTAAAACCGTCCTAAAATAGTATTAATCTGTTATCCTAAATGATAGTTATACTATTTTGCCTCAAGATAGGTGTTATAAGATTGAGGTTTTTCCAAATAAATCTGTCCTGAAATAGAATAAGAGCGTTGTTTTGATGTTTGTCCTAGTGGGGGATCGCCAACCTTATATAGCACGTGTTCGGATGTCAGTTAGGATGTCATACATGTTAAACACAAGGGTGGGGTCCCAACACTATTACCTATGGGAAGGTTAAAATAGTAAATATGAGTGATCAATGAGAGCTTAGAAAAGCATTTGTTTCATGTTCATGCATAATATGTCATACACATACATGTGAATAGTGAATCTTTTTACACAAGAAAATAATTGTACATGCATTCATGAATGATTCCAGGAATAATTGGATTGAGTTGTGATTTTCGGGAATTTTGAGAACTTTGAATTTATTTATATTGGAAAATTTATTGATTAATGGAATTGTTGAATTTTTGAATTTTGACGAATTTAGGGAAAATAGGAAAAAAGGATCAAAAGAATATTGGAAATAATTAGATTGCAAAGATGAGAGTTGAAGAAATTAGTTCAAAAGAAACTTAGTTAGAGTTAGACCTTAGGGAAAGTGACAAGTGTTAAGTGCTTTTGTTATTTGTCAGAAGTAAGTCTTGATATCTGAGAGTTAAAAGACTAAGTTCTTTCTTATCATCACCTTCTTCAAATTTCTTCCCATACACAAAGTTTTCCTTCAAACTCCTTAACTTTGCTTTTTCATATTCCTCACCACTTCCCCCACTGCTAAGTGTTTCTTCTGCCTTGAGAAAAACCAGAAGTTGGTTAGAGTTCACAGTGGGTTACGTGTTCTTACATGGAGTTTAGGGCTTTGGGATAGTTGAAGATTTTAGAATCTTTAACAAGTAAGTATTGATAAAATCTTATAGAGTTATGGATTTATGAAATGAATTTGATGAATTCACTATCATCTTCACTGTGATCTGCATAAACATGGGGTTTACGTGTATATATTCATAAACACTGTGTTAATGAGATGAGAATATGGATATAGTGTTATTTTAGTTTTGATGATTATTAGTGATCAAATGTTGTAGAAATCAGTTTTGGAGTTTGAAATAGTAATAAAATGGTGTATAGGATAAGTGTAGAAAATTAAAGAAAGAAAAAGTGGTATGCTCTATTTTCTGTTTCTTCACTGTGTATGTATATATATATGTGTGTGTGTGTGTGTGTGTGTGTTTACATGGGTAGGTGGAAACCTTAAGGATAATCAAGAAAATGGTCTTTGAGATGAAGAATAATTGTAAAATGATGGTCTGATATGGGAATGAGGGTTTAAATGGAAGTTGAGAGGAAACATGGAGATTGAGAATGAAAGCTGGAAATGCAGAAAGTTCAAAGAGCATGAATAGGTTGAATATGAAATTTTGGCTTTTCATGATTTTTTATTTTAACTTGTATATTTTGGGAGTAGTATGAATTGTGGTGAATGAGTTTAGTGAAATGGAGTTGAAATGAATAGAATAAAAATTTGAAGTGTTTTATTTTAGAGAATGAAATCTGGGAATGAATAGTAATAGTGTTGAGTTTTTGATCTGAAACTTCCGTGAAATTACTGTACCAATCTAGGCAGATTTTGATAAAGTTGTCTTCCAAAAAGTTGTATCTTATATTTCTAGCTTTCCATCGGTATATAGTATGTAAATTTTGGACATCAAAGTCGAAAGTTATGGTCTTTATGATTGGAGATGATCAAGATTGTACTCTGCTTCGTCCTAAGAGTCACTTTGTCTTAAGTTGACTCTTCTTCGTCTTAAGAGTCGCTTCTTCGTCTTAAGAGTCGCTTCGTCTTAGGTTGACTCTGCTTCATCTTAGGTTGACTTCTGCTTCGTCTTACGTTGACACTGCTTCATCTTACGTTGACTTCTGCTTCATCTTAAGTTGACTTTCTATTTTGTCTTAAGTTGACCATCTGCTTCTTTTTAGGTTGACTTTCTGCTTCATCTTATGATGACTGAAACCTTTTCTGGTTCAATTTTTACCCCTTATATGATATAATTTGTCTTTAAGATTTTCATGAAAGTTGTAGATCTTGAAGTCTTCTTCAAAACCATCCAAAGAACAACTTGATCTAATACCTATAGTGATTCTTAGACTAATAGATTCCTATCAGATATTTCTATCTCTCCATCAAAATTTGTAGTATTATGAATTGATTTGGAAAAGTTGGTTGAAAGAAAGTGAGGGAATCTGTTGAAATATTATGAATTGGTGTTATTTCACTAAACATGTTAGGCTATTTCGGTTACACCTGGATTAATAGGATTTTAAAATAGATGATTTTTTATTTGGAGTAAACTAGAGATGTAGGCTTACAAATTATCTAAAGAAGTCGAATTCTGATTCAGTCTCTAAGACGTTTAATTTCAGGAAGGAAGTTATGTATAGTATACTGTTTTGGATAACAGAAGTTCGAAAATGTTTCAGGCATATATTCCAAATTATTGAACCAAATTGAGTGATTTTATTGTTAATAAAAACATAAGACATACAGGAACACTTTTGTAGAAGAGAGTATGACCAAATTACATTAGTTTCACCTTTTGATTGAACAAGAACAGTAGACCCAAAAGCGTGTCTAAGAAAAATCTGAAAGAAAGTCAATGAGAAATGAATTGTGATTTCAATGGTTTTAGTGAGGCAAAAACCTAGGTATAAATTATACTTAGATGAGTGTTGATATGAGAATGATTTTGTGATGTACTTAATGGAAAGATACCCGGGATTGTCATGAACATGCATTGTACATAATTCACTTCATACATGTGCATTATTGAACAATTATAATTGTGCAAATTATGATATATGTGCATTGTTATTTGATTTAGAGGAGCAATTAGAATGTCAACCACTAGACATTGCCGGAACTTCTAGGCATTAGCTTCAGAAGTAACTTATGAGTAACATAGACGGTTTCTCTCAATTATTGTTTGCTTAAATTAGGATTAAATGTGAATGTAAAGAACTAAGTGCTTTTAATATGAGTGATTGTGGTACATGCATTCCATTCATGAATGCACAATCAGATAATGGCAACTGTGACCAGAGTAGCCACCGATCAGAGCTTAAAGCTCAACGTGGGAAAAGAGCCTCAAGCTCAGACAACGATTAAGAGCCTAAGGCTCACTATGTAAAATGAGCCCTGTATCATCATCAGATAAGGGACAGTTATTAATGAGTCCAGTATCCAAAATGGATACGGGACAATTCAAACACTCAATCACAACAACAAAAAAAGTGGAAAGTGTCTCATAAGCATTTCATATGCATTTATATCAAGTATGTTTGATTGATTGCAATTTCAAAATTGCCTATGCTCAAGTGAAAAGTGATGTTTATGTAAAGTGCAATTTTATGAAAATATATGTTATGTGAAATGTTGTGATGCATGGATTAAGTGAATCATCGATGATGGTTACGTCATTGAGTTCGCAAAACAATTGCAACATTGTCTTTTTAGGACCGAGAGACGACTCTAGCTATTAAGAGGGTCATCCAGCCGTGTAGATTATGTTTGGCAAGAGAAGTCATGGCTTAAAGGTTAGTCAGCTGGGATTTTTAGACAGCTTAGATAGATTTTATATATTTTCCTCTTTCATTTAGTACTTTTGTATTAGGTGTTGATGATGTACATATAGAAAATATTGAAAGACACAATATAGACATTCGGGTTTTATGAAATGAAACGAGGAAAAAGTTGATTTTAAAATATTGTGATTTTCTTATGATGCTTTATAAGTGAATATTGATATGATGCCAAATGAAGTGAATGTAGTGAGTGAACGAAGCTTGCCCTTATCCTAGGTTATGTGCCAGAATGACCTCCTAACGTCCCAATGCATACCCGACAGTAGGGGGCACTACATTTAGATGGTATCAGAGCATGGTTTGGCATCTATTAAGACATATAGGAATGTTAAGCATGAAATATCATGAGAAATGCAGAAAATGATTGAAATTATTGTTTGTTATAAGTCATCCGCTTTAGGTCATCAAATTGATCAACCAGCTGACCAAGGATCGGTAGGAGCCAGTAGCGAGTCCTTGGTACCTCAATCTAAGGAGATGCCTCCTAGAGCTCCCGAAAGAAGGGAAAGGAAGTATGATAGGCTGTGGAAGTAGGGAGCTGTGGACTTTTATGGTAGCACAGACCCTACTAAGGCCGAGGGATGGTTAGAGAGGACAGAAAGGGTATTTGATCAGATGGACTATGAGCCTGATGAGAGGTTCGATTATGCAATGTCCTTATTGCAAGGCCCAGCTTACCAGCTTACCAGACCTTGCCAATTGAAGTGGGAATACTTTCTGAGGGTCTTCAAAGATAATTATATGCCCAAGATCTATTTAGACATGAAGATGAAGGAGTTCTTGGAATTAAAGCAGGGTAGGATGTCAGTTGCTGAATATGAGGCCCAATTTAATGAGTTGATGGGTTATACTACTGCTCTGATCCCTACAGAAGAAGACAAGTATAGGAGGTTTGAGAATGGACTCAATATAGAGATCAAAACAAGGTTAGTGCTTTCAGATTTGGGTACTTTCACTGAGTTAAGAGCTGCTTCAATTAGAATTGAATAGCTACTGAGAGAGAGACAAGCAAAGACTGGGCAAGGGTCTAGAGGAAAGAGACCTAGCGAGAGTCAAAGCAGTTCTAGCAGGAGCTTTAGGAAGCACCAAAACAGAGCATTTAGGCCACCAGGTGGATGCAGATAGACAGGATCTGGGTAGAGGGGCAGATTTTCAAAAACTGGTAGTGGAAGAAGTGCAGGACAGAATTAGTTTCCAGTTTGTGAGCACTATGAGAGGAGGCATGGTGGTGAGTGTTGGAGACTAACTGGAGCTTGCCTCAAATGCGGCTTCATAGACCACCAGATTAGAGATTGGCCTGCTACTTTGGGAGCTCAGTCTGCTATCAATGGGCGATCTCCAGTAGAGCAAAGGTGGTGGATCTAGACAGAGAGGCTGAGGTAGAGGCAAAGGGAGAGCTGCGAATTCTTCCATGAGGACTGAGGGACGAGGTAACTGACCGCAGTCCCAGGCCAGGGTCTATGCTATGACTAGACAGGAGGCTCGAGACTCACCAGATGTAGTGGCAAGTGCGTTTCTCAATTATGATTTTGAGGCATTCGCACTGCTAGATCCAGGATCCACAAACTCCTTTATCACACCGTATTTGGCATGCAGATTGTATTGTGTTAAGGAGTTGTTACAGTATGGGCTAGAGGTGAGTCCACCTCTAAGTAGTACTACTGTCATAGGAGAGGTCTACAAAGGGTGTGTAATTAGAATTGACCAGGTAGAGTTGGAGGCAGACCTGATTATACTACAGTTGAGAGAGATGGATGTTATTCTAAGCATGGATTGACTCACTGCTCATAGGGCTTTCATGAACTGCTTCACCAAGGAGGTAGTATTTGAATCTCCTAATCATCCAAGGGCAGTTTTCAAAGGAGTTAGTCAGGCAGTGCCAGCCAGGATGATATCATTTATAAGTGCACTGAGATTGATATAGAGAGGATGTGAGGCTTATCTGGCCCACATCATTGATACTAAAGTAGAGCAGAGTATAAAGGACATTCCTGTGGTAAGGGAATTCCTAGATGTATTTCTCGATGAGCTACCTAGTTTACCGCCATATCAGGAGATGGAGTTCACGATTGATCTAGTTCCAGGTGCTGCTCCTATATCTATTCCTCCATATAGGATGGAACCTGTGGAACTGAAAGAGTTGAAGGCTCAGCTGTAAGAGTTGTTGGAAAAGGGTTTTATTAGGCCCAGTGTTTCACCTTAGGGAGCTCCAGTGTTATTTGTGAAGAAGGATGAGAATCTAAGGTTGTGCATCAATTATAGGTAGCTGAATCAGGTGACAGTGAAGCATAAGTACCCACTGCCTAGAATCGATGATTTACTTGATCAGTTGCAGAGAGCTCAGGTGTTTATTAAGCTGTACTTGAGGTTAGGGTACTATCAATTGAAGATAGCTAAGGATGATGTACCTAAGAGTGCATTCAGGAGCAAGTATGGGCATTTTGAGTTTTTAGTGACGCCGTTTGGATTGACTAATTCCCCGGTAACTTTTATGGACCTGATGAATAAGGTATTTTAGCCCTACCTAGATCGATTTTTCATTGTGTTCATTGATGATATCTTAGTGTATTCAAATAGCAGAAGGAGCATGCTAAGCATCTAAGAGTCATTTTACAGATCATAAGAGAGAAGCAATTGTATGCCAAATTTAGTAAGTATGAATTTTGCTGGATCAGGTTGTGTTTCTAGGGCATATAGTGACTGGAGATGGCATACAGGTGGATCCAAAGAAGATTGAGGCAGTGATGAATTGGGAGGCTCCGAGAAATGTGTTTGAAATCTGAAGCTTCCCAGGATTGGCTAGATATTACCGGAGGTTTGTCGAGGGGTTTTCGCTTTTCTCAGTCCCTCTAATAAAACTTTTGAGAAAGTGTTCAAATGGAATGAGGAGTGTCAGAAAAGCTTCAAAGAGCTGAAACATCAGTTGACTACTACACCGGTGTTGACTATCCTAACGGGGACTGGAGGATATGTGGTGTATAGTGATGCATCGCATCAAGGACTGGGATGTGTATTGATGCAGCATGGTAAGGTGATCACCTATGCATCGAGATAACTAAGGTATCACGAGTTCAATTATCCAGTAAATGATTTAGAGCTAGCTGCAGTTGTGTTTGCTCTAAAGATTTGGGGACATTATTTATATGGAGAGACTTTCCAGATATACATAGATTATAAGAGTTTGAGATATCTACTGAGTCAGAAGGAGTTGAACTTGAGGCAGAGGAGATGGATTCAGATACTGAAGGATTATGACTGTATTATTGAGTACTACCCATGGAAAGCTAATGTGGTGGCAGATGCTTTGAGCAGGAAGTCTAATATTAGTGCAGCTCAGATTCAGTTATCAGGGTTACCTAATTCGATTCACTTGAGAGCTCTGAATGTGGAGTTGAATCTAGAGCAAGATAGGGCTTTGATTGCTACATTGAAGTTGAGATCGATGCTACATGACAGAATAAGAAGAGTACAGAGAAAAGATCCAGATATGGTCAAGCTTATGGAGAAAGCGAAGATAAATCCGAATTCTAAGTTTGAGTTAAGGGATGAGACATTGTAGTCAAGACAGAGGTTGTGTGTGCCTAATATGGATGATCTGAGGAAGGAGATTCTTGAGAAAGTGCATATAACCACCTATGCTATGCATCCTGGTACTACCAAGATGTATAACATATTGAAGCAGTAGTTCTGGTGGCTAGGAATGAAAAAGCAAGTGGCAGAGTATGTATCCAGATGTATGACATGCCAGCAAGTTAAGACTGAGCACCAGGCTCCGGTAGGCAAACTCCATTCGTTTCCCATTCTGGAGTGGAAATGGGAACAAATTACTATGGACTTCATCGTGGGATTGCCTAAGACTCCAAAGCAGTATGATGTGATATAGGTCATAGTGGACCGATTGACCAAGTAGGTGCACTTCTTACCAGTGAGAGAGAATAACTCACTTGATCAGTTAGCTCGGAAATATGTGGTGAGACTGTATGGGATTCTAGTGTCTATAGTATTGGATAGGGATCTCAGATTTACTTTGAGGTTTTAGAGTAGTTTGTAGTCAGCTATAGGTACTAAGTTGAACTTTAGTACAGCATTTCATCCTCAAACAGATGGACAGAGTGAGAGGACAATCAAGACTATTGAGGATATACTTAGAGCTTGTGTATTGGAGTTTAGAGGATCTTGGGATCAATATATGGCATTGATAGAGTTTGCCTATAATACCAT
>JAOQMP010043046.1:0-11335 GCA_027563575.1 Erythroxylum pedicellare | reverse complement strand
AATTTTGAATCTATTAAATTACCTAACTCGTTAGCCCAATTTAATCATTTTTTCTTGATTCATCTTCTCAGTTTATTATCAAGATATTAAATGCATAATTAAACCACAATTAATTCAATAAATACATAAAACAATTAGATTTCATTAAATAAAAAATAATATTCTAAAGGTGAGTATAGAACATCAATCAACAATTCAATTCTATCATCAAACTATATATCCCAATTTTAAAATCAAATAAAAATGAAATGCATAGGAAATAGAACTTGAATGGATGATGGGAGGCTGTAACTTTAGAAAGCTTCTTATTCTGGGAAGCACGTCGATTCAGCGTCGTCTTCCTCTTCTCTCTTCCTTCTTCTCTTTCTTGATCTCTAAAAATTCTCTCCTTTAGGGTTTCATTGTGGTGGCTGATCAAAAGCTCCTTCTTTCTGCTCTACTTGTTTTATTTATGTACTTTTGTGTTTAGGTTTAACTAAGGTTTTTCTGGCATTCAAAAGGTCCAAAAAATCCCCCAAAATATGAAGTTTAGGATTGGCTATATGTCTGCCCGACATAGGCCATGATCGTGGCCTATTGTGCCATGATCATGGCCCGTTGTTTAGGCTTGAATGTCTTCGAAACTTCTCTATTATTCAATGTTGACCCCCCGAAATACTAACAAACACATCAAGGTACCTCAAAAACATCATATTTAAGCTCAAAGGATTGCTCCAACCCATAAAAGACTTAAAACACAAATAAACCACAAGCTAACACAATTCTACCCTAAACACATACTAAACAATCGAATAAACGGCTAAACACATATCAAACTATACCCTAAAACACGATGCATTTTACACCTATCACACTTATTACAAACTGATCGATATATTAAAGATTATTTGGATGTTATGTCTACATATTATATTGAAAACTATTTTTCTACAAAAAAGAGAAGAGGTTTCATTACCTAATAAACTTTTGATTTTATAGGATTGAAGGAAAGTGTGTATAAGTTTTAAGATACATGAATTAAATATCTTTTTAATTAAGCATGTAAAAAAAAAAGAAAATTGCTATTTGGATATTTTATTTTTCCTTATTAATTTTTCACAATGGCCTACTGTCTTATTATGTTTTATCTCTTATATAATTAGTTTTTTTCTTAACTAAAATGTTCACATTCTTCATTTAGTTTTTTCAATGAACATGTAAGATTTCTAATGGATAAAAATAAAAATTGGTGTTTTTAGTTAACATACATAGTAAAGCTTACAGTAGATCAATAGAAAAAGAGTTTTGAGATCACAATTTTTCAAGAACAAAATTTCAATTCTTGGTGGGATCTTTGGATTGTTAATATATATGCCAAAAATGAAATATATTTATGGTTGAAATTATTAAAAAATCTACACTTTTGCAATAACAATATTATGCAAACACCAAACAAAAATATGAACTGTAATAATGTTGTTAAAAACGTTGAAATTACAAATTATTTAACCTTTATATTACTCTCTTAAAAAGTAATCTAAGAGTGTTTGATGTTAGTAGCACTTTTTCTTTACTTAACAATATCCATTTGTAATGTTATGACTTCAATATTTTGTCTTTATTCTCAACAAAATTTTTAATTTATTGAATTATTCATGTGCAAAGTCTGTGAACTGTAAAACCATATAAAACTCATATTTCCAATAAGTATACTTAGCATATGCATACTTGTGCAATTATTTTTTTCGAGAGAAGATCATGATAACAAATAGACCTACCTAATGAGTTTAGGATGTGATCATTCATTTGTTAATTGTTAATAGTCAGTTAACAAATTAACGTTTTCTATAAATATAAGATAATGTTTAATTGAAAATTCTAATGATAGTCTTTAGAAAACACTAAAAAAATACTAAACGAAGAATTCTATGAGAAATAAGTTTCATTCAAGGTTGAATCTTAATCATATTATTAAATTAAATTGATAATTATTTTTTTGTTGAATTGATTAATTATTCCATGAATTTTAAATCTAAAGTGATAATTATCAAGAGTTAGAATAAAGATTGAATAAATGCTAATATTAAATAATTGATAATCCTAATTATATAGATTTCTAATTGAATATGATTAAGGTTTTTTTTTAATTTCATCATATAAGGTATAATAATATTATAAGCTTAACTATTATTTGATTATGGTTTTTTTTCTTGGATTGGACATACTTTGTTTTTTGGGTTTAACTTGAGATTATGTAAACGTTACATGAGTATTTGTTTCTAATGTAGAGATCTTTGAACATGATAAAGATAAATCGGTCCAAAAATTTTGAATATTTATCTTCACATTATTGAAAAGAATTAGTCTCTCTTTCTAAACCACATTCAATTAGATTCCATTGTTTCACAACTTGATTCCCTAACTGAGTCTTCAATGAAATTGTATCCAGTAGTTTGTGGGAACTCCAATGAAGTATGTTATCAAAGACTTGGTATGAAATTCACAAGGACAATCCATTAAACACTTGGCGTGCAATTAAATTTGGCATTTCATAACTTGGATAACAATATCTTAATATAAGTAAAGAGGTTTGTTTATACAAACATTCAAACTGATTATCAATAATTCTGAGTAAGTAAACAGTCAAAACATCCCGTTACTCAAGTTAAGGTGAGAATTGTGAATTATGAGATATTAGAAAATGCATATCATGCTTTGCAAATTTTTGCACATACATGAGAATTTTGATTATTGCACATGAATATGATTGTACATACACTCATTGACATTTTTCAAGTATAATTGAGTTATTAATTCGATTAAAATGTGAATCGTGCTTTATTTTTGATGAAATTTTATTTAGAGCATATTATGATTATTTCATAATTTTTGGTGAATTTTAGAAAATTTCTAAAAATTTGGGATATTTTTAGACTAGGAAATATAACCAGTTAAATTATGACAAATGGCTCACGTGTAACACCCAAATACCCCTTGGGAGGATATGTGGATGCTGCATCGGACTCACAACCAAAAACAAATAACAAATCGAAAGCAATCTAAAACTTCCTTAAAACCAAATCAGGAAATCATACATGATATTACACTGATCTTAATACAAACTTGATCAAAATCCAAAATCAACCTGAAATATAGTTATTAAACTTATAAACAAATCCAAATTCATACACTTCATATACAAGACAAAATCACAACTCAAAATACATCTATATCAAAAAAAATCTCAAACTCCATTGCTCATTATGGTTAACTCGTCCCAGTCCTTATAATCCTCGCTCTGAACCTACATGGGACAAATCCACCGTGTTAAGCATATAGCTTAGTGATTGATAACTAAACTATGCATAAACTGATAATCATATTGTAGCATAAACAACCAATAAAGGATAGTTTTTCAGAACAATTCAAACATAATGAATTTCAGAACATATTATATAAGATAACATAACTGAATATTAGGAGAAGGTATAATCCCTTCATAGCAGAACGTAACAGATCATAACATAATTTTGTTTTTATCAAAATCAATATGTATCAAAATACAAAATCAGATGACTGTTAAATCCATTTACGGAAGTGGGTAATGGGACTTATACAGGAGAGACTAAAGTCTCGATAATAGGAAACACCAAAGTTTCGATAACAGGAGAGACAAAAGTCTTGATAATAGGAGACACTGAACTGTCGATAATAGGAGAGACAGAAGTCTTGATAACAGGAGACACCAAAGTGTCATGGGAGTAGTTGTAGACCCTTCTAGGCATGCCTACGTCTAAAATTCAATACACATATCAATCAATGTTTTCATACCATGTAATCAAGCATATCATGTTCTTACATCTTTGCAAGTCATTTAATGATCCAAATCAATAGAAAACGAAACAGTCAAAGCAAAACTATCAAATATTACTGATTGAATAACTTACAAAAATTGACCATCTAAATTACTTACAAAACACTCAAGGATTACTTACTGAATTTCCTTTGAATATTCATTAAGAATTACTTACAATATTTCTTACTAGATTACTTATAATTACTCATTTAACTGAATAAGTCCATTTAAAAATATATCACATATTATACATTTTCAATTAAAAATTCTAGGTTTCTTAACCTTAATCTTGTGACATTATTAATGCATATGAAACCATACTCAATGGCTCCATCCAGATTTATCTCACAACCAACTTTAGGGTCCACATTGCTTAATTATTCACATCAGGAAGATGAGGTAATTTGATAACACTTCCATCTAAAAAGTTGTTATCCCAAGTCTGAAGTTTATAATGATACTAAGATCATTCCATTTGGTTCTACATACTGAAAGTTATACTCAAAAGATCTCAAACTATATTTAAGCTTCAATAGGATTCTTACCTCAAATTCCAATCCGATTTTGATATTCTTAGATGTAGAATTAGAATTCAATCTCTTCAGAAAATTTGTATCTTAAGTCTCTAGTTTAATTCAAATCTATAATCACTCCATTTGGAAATCTACAGATCAAGATATAAGTAAAATACCAAAGTATGTTCAGTAAAATATTCCAGTTCATACTATTACAACAGATTCCCTCACTTTCATTCAATCAATCTTTTTTAAATTAATTCAGAATGCTATCAATTTTTATGGAGAGGTATGACAATGTGTTAGGAATCTATTGGTTCAAAAATAAAATCATTTGGATATCAGGTAATGAAGTTATATCAAATTGAATGATAGATGTTCAAAAACAATCACTTTCCAAAAAAACGTGCAACTCGCAACCTGTAGTAGTGAAGTCATGATCTTCTTCACATCTTCTACGAACCAGATTTCTTCTTCTTCTTTCATTTTTTTCCCAAATTTTCTCACTTCTATCTTATTCAATAAACACATATATCGCTTCAACCAATTCCTCTACTTCCATTTTAGTTCTACAGTACACAGCAAAAACCAAAATTCCAGATTAAACACTAAAAACTCAGTTACAGGCGTGCGACATTACACACGCCTGTACGTGCCATGCATACCCGTGCATGTCCATGCATGTCTATGCAATCGCACCAGCTTCTTCCATTTTCCTATATCCTCCACAAATTTTCTTCATTCCTACATCACATATTATGGACTCCGATATCCAGTACAACCTCTAAACCCATCAAATGCAAGCTTATATGATAATTCATGAAAACCGAAACCTACACAAGCTTTCTCTCACTTTTGTGTTTTCCAGAGTTTTCTAACTTCTTTCTTCTTGATCTTAATTCATTCCTAATTCATATTCTCTACATTTTCACACCCATTGCAACTTATCTTATACCAAAACAACTCAAAAATTCAAGATCAAAATTCAAACTTCCAAAACCATATATGCACTCTATGTTTTCTCTCTCTACTAATACATTTATTTCCATTTAAAACCAATCCTAGATTTAACACAGGACCAAACCTATAACATTTTTATACTTCTCCACTATTGCTTCTAGTCAACTCAAATAATCTTAATCATCAAAAACAAAGCATATAATATGAGAACTATTCCAATATCTGCATAATTCTGAATTCACACCATTTTCATATAATGCATTCTGAACATCACCGGAGCTATCAGTTTATGCATGCACTCATGTCTAGTACTAAAACATCATCAAATTCATTCACAAAACCTAGAAAATTAGAAACATCACTTACTCTTCCTAAACACGGTTTCAATGATTCTTGAAGCTTAAAACTCACTTTAATACAATCTTAAGACATATTACCCTCAAATATGTAGAAATAACAGATTCATATGTTCATCCATCATTCACTGAATACTAAACCCACTCATAAATAAATTCATGCACAGTGTTAAAACATCATCGAAGTCACTTACCTGAGTCAGCAATAGTTCCAGTGAGAAACAGAGCATATATTCATTGAGTTTCATTAAAACATCACTTGCTTGTTTCAATGAAAACTCTAACAGTAACCTTTGGTAGAAGCAGTAACAAATCTCTAGCAGTGAGATTTCAGTGGATAAACGAAAATACAAAGAACAAGTTGTGTATGTTGAAAGCTTACGGTGAAGAACAAGCTACAGTGTTCTCATCCTAACCAAAAACTTAACCCACGTACCCTCTTTGCATGTAATACTTGTGTCATCAACTAAAATTGCCACATGTTTCCTTTGCATGTGATCCATTTGTCACTAATCCACTAGTCAACGTGTTGGTCCATATTTCAACGTTTTTTGTAAGTCCAAAAATACCCAAATTTTCAGAAATTTCCTAAAATTCACCAAAAATTCACCAAAAAATCCTAAATAATAACAATAAGCTCTAAATAAATTTTCAATACATAAAATCTTTAATTCTCATTTTAATCACATTTCTTTTATTTTCAAATCATAAGACAACTTTAACTCATATCATACATGTACTTTCATAAATATGTAACATTTCATCAAGGGTATATTTTGGGTCCTTACATCACGTGAATAATGACACATGAAAGACATGCAACAAATACACGTAATATGATGTTTTAGTTAGGAATAGGCTACTGTAGCTTCTATTCTTCACTGAAACACACCGAAATTCTCTTCCTTGTTTTTCATCACCGAATAGCTTTTTGTGTGAAATTGATTCACTCTTATCGCTAGAACTACTATTGAATCAAGTAAGTGACTTTGATGATGATTTACTGTTGTTGATTTTGCATATGAATTTATCATGATCTATAAGAGAAGTACAATTTCGGTGATTAATGAATGAGATGATAAATGAAAATTTTGTGAAATAGTCTAGAAAAGTATGAAATAGAATCTGTTGTTATATTGAAATGGATATGTAAAAGTGCTAGAGAGTTGATGTAGAAACATATACTCTGCTTTGGTTTACAGAAATCCGAATATGGTGATTTTATTGTTCACGCATGAATTTGTGGAAATGAATTTAAATGAGTTAAATGATATGAAATGTAGATTTGGTTAGGTCGTGAATTAGAGTTGATAAAATGATAAATTTATGATGAAATGAAAGAGTAGAAAAATGGAAAAAAAATGTATCAGATGAATGTAGAAAGTGAAACAAAATACATAAACTGAAATTTGCAAGTATAAGAATCAGATTTTTATGTTTAAGAATTTTGGATTTTCAAATTGTTGTGTGTTATTGAGTTGAAATGAAGTTAATAGAATTGGTTTAAGTGTCTCAAGTGTAATTGATGAAGAAGATTGAAGTGAGATTAAATATCTAGAAAATCACAGTAGAGAGAGGAAGTTTCATATTTTTGTGTTTGAATGGTAAGTTTGAATTTGATTTGTTTAGAGATGGTTTTGGAGTTAGAAATGCAGTATAGATGTTTTCAAAGTGATTACTCTGGAAAAGAAAGAAAAAAAAGAAGGAGGAGAAGAAGAGGAGAAGTAATCGGTGAAGAAGAAAAAGAGAGAGAAAGCACGAGCATGCATTTCTCTGAATCAGGTCATAAGTCATGATCGTGCTTCTGCACGATCGCGACTTTGCTAAAAAACAAGCACGATCGCGACTTCCTTGTTTTTCGGAAAACATTATTTCTAAACATCTTTTGGTATTTTTGTTATAACTTCTTCACATGATGTCCAAATGACTTTATTCTTAAACCATTAGATTTGAAACACATTTTTATTAATCTCAACCAAAAATTATAGGCTTATGAAATGGATTGATTGTTGAATTTAAGATGAAATTGTTGTGGAGTACTAGAATACGATAACTGGTATTATTTCACTGAACATACTTTGGTATTTTGACTATATTTTGATCAGTAGGTATCCAAATGGAATGATTCTTGATTTAAGTTAAACTATAGAAATATGATTACAAATTTTCTTAAGAGATAAAATTTTAATTCTATCCCTAAGAATGTCATAATTTGACTTGTAATTAAATGCAAAGTACAGTTATAGTTTATGAACAATCCGAAACAATTGGAGTATAACTTTCAGATTTCTGAACCAAATTGTATGATCTTGGTGTCATTAGAAACTTAATACATTATAGAAAAACTTTATAGAAGGAAGTTTTGCCTAATTGTTACATTTACCTTATCAGAATGATGATGCAAAGTTGATTCTAAAGCTTGAAATCTGAAATGGTCATTTGATATGCACGAGCGTGAGTTAAGATCTCACACCCATGACTGATTTAATTGGGACTGCACGGCCATGAGTTTTTGTTGCATAGCTGTGACTTTTTGTAAATATTATGCACGGGCATGCATGGAGTTGCACGCCTATGAATTGGTTGTTTTTTAATGAAAATTATATTTATGAGGGTTTTTGTTATATGAAAGATATAGTGATAAGAATCACAATATGACACTCGAGATTGTCATTGAACATGCATTATGTATATGTTCGATATATAGATGTGCATAAAGGAATATTCACACATTTGTTCAAAATTGTGACATATGTCAATGTGTTTTGGATCATATAGAGGAGCACATTGGACGTCAGTCAGACATTGCCAGACCATCCAGACAATAGCATATTGTAGCGTTCTGTGAGTCAACTTAGATGATTTTCCTAAGATTGATTGAATTTGTTTAACTTCTAATTATTAATTGAGTGTGACTTGTTTATGATTTATGGACTTACGGTCTGAGGAGTTTAATATTTGGGAATGTATTGGAAGTGTTCTAATTGCTTTGAAATTCTGAATGATATGTGAATTCTCAACGAAAGTTGAATGTCGGACTTAGGTCCAATGATTATGAGATTCTGGTTATGCATTATGAATGATTGCTATACATGGAAAATTCTGTATTTGATGTATTTCATAAAATGCATGCTCAGATAAAGGCTTTGTGATCAGAGTAGATAGTTTGATAGAACTTTAAGCTCAGTATTCTTCACGTAGAGCTTTACTCCATGAATTATGTTCTGACTAAGCCCAATGGGCCAGTATCTCTATATGTACGTGAAAGGCACTCGGTGACAACAATAATAACAAATCTGGAGTCTTAGATGCATTTGCATTTGTATAAATCTCTATGATTATGAATATGTTCTGAATTTGTGATGAAATCATGATATGCCATGAGATTATGAGTATTTGGATTATACATGTTGTAAATGAATATATGTGAAATATGTGATATTGTGTGTTTGACCTAGGTGTAATCATCAATGATGGTTCGCTCAATGAATTCACATAACTCACAAAAAATTACAACGTGACTTTTCAAGTACAAGACATGAGACCTAGTTCCTAACACTAGAATAAAGGAACTTTTTAAACTTTTGTAATTGCTGTGTAGAACTTATATAAAGTTTGTAAAATACAGTGTAAGCTTTCATGAATGAATGCAATGAATGGTTTTAAAATTTCATGATTTTTAATTAAGTTAGTTGATGCCATGTATAAGTTGGATTTATTTTTGCTCTAACATACCATTATCATAGGATATGTACTCGAATGTCCTTGGATGTTCAGGTATATACTTTATGGTAGTGGGATGTTGCATAATAATTCAAGTTAGTCTTTAAAACATTTTATCAAACCTCTTTTGTGCATACATTTTAGGAACAAAAATATAGTAAAACAGAGCATAAATAATACGCCATAAAAGTTTACATATAAAATGAGATGAGGAGTTACAGCATAATCTGTAGCACCCCAATCTCGGAGGACACGTACCTGACATCTTGAGTGATATCCAAATACGTACCCCACGAGGGTGGCATGCTAGAGCAATCAAGACACTCACTTAATCATGGCATCATCCTACAAACCGTAAATATCACAATAATTTAAAATCCAATATTCCTTATTTCATTTCGTAAAAACCAAACATACATTATAGCTTTACAAAATCATCCAAATATGTACATTATCCAGACTAATTACAAAACACGCTACATACATAAGGAATTATACAAAAAGTTTTAACTAGATCCTTCATTCTCAGCTGACCGACCTCTGAGCTATTTTTTTAATCCAAAAGTACAAGAACTATGCTTCTTGTAGAGTCTCTCTATCACTAGTGCCCTCTCTTAGTCCTGAAATGTCAACGTTGCAATTTTAGTGAGTTTCGAGAACTTAGTGAGGTAATCATCCTTGACGGTTCACTCAATTCGTATAACACATCACATCATATATCCACATAATTCACATCATATTATTTATCATCATGTAGCATTACATATCACTTTGTTCACAATTTTCACATTCTCATTCAAAAACAAGTCAATGGTACCTTTTAATCATTCAAACACACATTTTAAATGTATATGTAATGCTTATAAGACTCATTTTTAATTATTAAGTTGTTGTGACCGAGTGCCTATAACTGTCTCATATCCCTTGTGGATACTAGGCTCATTGTTAACTGTCTCTTATCTGTTAGGGATATAGGGCTCATTATACGTAGCGATTCTTTGTCTCTTAATCACATTCTGAGCTTTAAGCTCATTTTCAATAGCTACTCAGGTCACAACTTTCATCATATGATCATGCATTCATGTAATGAAACGCATCACATTCATATATATTCACTCAATCATTTGATTTCACTTACACAATCACATTTACATTCATGATTCGTATTTATCATCGGACCTTGGTTCGACATTCAACAAAATGTTGAGAAATCATATATTTCGTCAAATTTCACATAAAATGAACACTTCCAATATGTAATTCATGCATCAAATGCCTTGAACATTCAATATCTAGAATCAACATAATCAATTTCACAATATAATTCAATACAGAATTTAAAACAAACAATTATTTAAGTGAGACCGTCTAGGTTACTCACAGTTTGCTCCAGAAAGCTATTGCCTCGAAGTCCCAACAATGTCTTGATGTTGTCGGTCAATATGCTCTTCTAAATCCTGCAATACATACATATTTATGCACATCACAACTTTGCCCAATTATAAGTATTCATTTATACACATATACGTACATAGATTATATACAATACATATTCAATGACAATCCCGGGGATATTTCCTTAATTTGCACCTCATAACCAATTAACGTCATCTTTAAATCATTACTTAATACCTAATACACTTTCCTTACTTTAATCACTCAATCCAACATGTTGGATCCCATTTCCGGAGCCCAAAAATCGGAGTCATAAACCTTGTGCTTATTACCCTGGAGGGTTATTGCCATCATTCCATAAGGTTGGTGTGCCCACACCTTTCAATCACCCAAAATACAACTTGAATTCTTCAAAGAAATTGTATCTCTAAGTCTCTAGTTTTCTTTGAAGAAAGAATCATCTTAATCAGAGTTTTACAGCTTAAGATATACTTAAAAAGCTAAAGCGTGTTCATACCCCAATCATGCTCTCCCAACCGACCTCTCACTTA
>JAOQMP010043025.1:0-11336 GCA_027563575.1 Erythroxylum pedicellare | reverse complement strand
TCATTTACATGTGCAAAAGTCACTATTTTCATGTATGTGTATTCATAAACATGCCAAGACAATTTTAAACACTCATATCCCGTTCCAAATGACTATTCTACTCTTCCCATCGGTGATGGGATGTTACAAATCAAATCTTAATTCTGCATAAACATGATATCCAAGATATTAGAGTTATATGAAATTCACACATCAGTCATTCATAAGATAAAACTTACTAAGATAAAATTTTGAATGTTTTAATTGACCAAACGAAGATTGCGGAAACTGCAATTCTTTCCTTTTGATTTGATAGTACACTTTTTGTAGTGAGTATGATGTTAGCCCATTCTTACATATATAATCATCAATAATATACGTTAGAATAACATATAAACTAAATGCAGAAGAAAAATAAAAACCTTTAACCATTGTTGTTTGTGCTTGAAGAGTCTGCGTGTAACAACCCAGATCACCCACTCATAAATGTTGTCTACTTTGGGTTGCCCATCGGGTCAAGCCCTTACGATTTTACTCTTCCCACATTTGAAAAAACGCGTCTGTGGGGGAAGAGGTGTCCATACCCTTATAAGACGTACTTTGTTCTCCTCTCCAGCCGATGTGGGATCTTATAATCTACTCATCTTAGGGCCCAGTGTCCTCACTGGCACAACGAGTCGGAAATCGACTCTGATACCATTTGTAATAGCCGAGATCACCTGCCTATAGACATTGTCCGCTTTAGGTTGCCCCTCGTGCCAAGACCCTCATGATTTTGCTCTTTCAATACCCGGGAAAACACGTCTATAGGAGAAGAGGTATCCATATCCTTATAAGGCGTACTTCGTTCTCCTTTCCGGTCAATGTGAGATCTTATAATCAAGACTTTATAATAGCTCAGACCACTCGTCCACAGATATTGTCTATTTTGGGTTGCTCCTCGGGCCAAGACCCTCACAGTTTTGCTCTTCCCATACCTGGATAAATGCGTATATGGGGGAAAAGGTATTTATACCCTTATAAAGTGTACTTTGTTCTCCTCTCTAACTGATGTGAGACCTCACAATATCCACCCCCTTAGGGCCCAGCGTCCTTGTTGGCACAATAGGTCGGGAACTAACTCTAATACCATTTGTAATAGTCCAGACCATCCGCCCACAGATATTGTCTGCTTTGGGTTGCCCCTCGGGCCAAGCCCCTCACGGTTTTGATCTTCCTCCTTCCAAGAAAACCGGCCTATGGGGAAGATGTATCTATACCTTTATAAGGCGTACTTCGTTCTTCTCTCTAACCGATGTGAGATCTCATACTGCACTTTGGAATTCTTCTAAGTTCTCAATTCCCAATTTGATGATGTATGTTTTCAGAAGAGAAAAGAAGCTTTGGGCCCCCAAAAATTTGCACGAAAGCATATATGAATGTGCTCCCATCAAACACAGTTACCATAAAATTAGGAATTCATACCCACTAAATTCTTAACGTCGGATCATTTATGACACCAAGAATATGAAAAGTTCTCACATTCTCCCACTTAATTAATCCATATGGTTATCTTGGTATCAAATCCTAATCCGATTCAAATATAATATATGAATTATGATGATAGGTCCTGCAATAGGTTAGTGTTATCTTCCATGTATTACAGTTTAATATAATTGTATCAACTAAATGTGGTAAAATTACTTAATGAATAAACCCTATGTTTATTACAGGTTCAAAATACTCAATTTTCTCAAAATTCAATAATGTTCACCATAATATGAGAAAATATTATAAGAGTTTCAAGAAAATAACATTGTCCATACAATGAAAGCTATATAATGTAACTCATTGGTGACATGCCTTTATGTAAAGGATCAACTATCATCAATTTAGTGCTAACGTGTTCAATGATCACTTTCTTATCTTTAACACGTTCCGTTATATATAAAAACTTGACGTCGATGTGTTTATTTTGACTATCACTCTTATTATTTTTAGCTAGAAAAATAAATAAATTGTCACAATATATTCTCAATGGCCTATAAATGGAATCCATAAGTCTAAGCCCATATAGGAAACTCTTTAGTCATACACCATATGATGTAGCCTCAAAATAAGAAACAAACTCAGCCTCCATGGTGGAAGTAGCATTCTTTGGCACTCTTCCAAGATATGGCTTCATGGGCAAACATGAAGATATAAACTGATGTCAATTTGCATAAATCAACACACCCAGCAAAATTTGAATCTGAGTACCCTATTACCTCCAAATTATCGATTCATCTGTACATAAGTGTGTAATCTTTGGTCCTTTGAAGGTATCTCAATACTTTCTTTGTAACTCTCCAGTGATCTAACTGTGGGTTACTCTGATATCTACCTAACATTCCAACAACAAATGCAATGTCAGGTTTTGTACAAACCTGAGCATACATTAGGCTTCCGATAGCATAAGCCTATGGAATGTTTTTCATTTGTTCCCTTTTAAATCATTTTTTGGGTATTAATCCAAATTGAACCTATCTCCTTTCACAATAGGAGTTACACTAGGTGAACAATCTTTCATTCGAAATCTCTTTAAAACTTTATTAATATAGGTTTCTTGAGAAAAACCTAAAATACTACAGAATATGTCTAGATGAATCTTAATGCCAATGACATAAGACGCATCACCCATATCTTTCATTTCAAAATTCTTAGAGAGAAATTGTTTCATATCATGGAGCGAACCCCTATCATTGGTTGCAAGTAATATGTCATCCACATATTGTAGCACCCCACTCTCGCAAGACACGTACCTGACATCCTGAGTGATATCCGAGTTCGTACCTTACGAGAGTGGCATTGTAGCACACTCATTCCGTCAAACTCTTAAAACTCAGTATAATTTTTTCACATTTATCATACGCAAATGCGGAAATCAATAATCAAATCGGGTCCATATTTTTATTTCATAAAATTTGAAATCACAATTATCATTACACTTTAATCAATCTCATTTGCAGAATATTTCCGATTTGGAAAGTTATTACGTATAGAAATGTATTCAAATACACATGATACAAAAATTGCGGAATACATTCTTTCATACAAAAATTAATGAAAATACTTATGTAGATGCGAACTGATCCCGACCTTTATCTCTTAATTGTATGCAGTGGCTATACTCCCGTTAGTCTAACAGGGTAACTCTTTAGAGCCTGAAAAATATTGCAAATTTTGGGTGAGTTTTGCGAACTTAGTGAGTGACCATCCTCGATTCCTCACTCAATCATATAACACATATCACATTCAGAAATCATTCAAACGATTTAAATCATAAATTTAATACGCTTATGCAGTGCTTATGAGACTCACTTTCAGTTGTTACTTTATTGTGATTGAGTGCCTATAACTGTTTTGTATCCATTGTGGATACCAGGCTCATTAATAACTGTCCTGTATCCGTTGGGGATACCAAACTCATTTTACATAGTGAGCTTTTGACTCTTAATCACTCTTTGAGCTCCAGGCTCTTTTTCATATTCTGAGTTTTAAGCTCTTTTTCGGTGGCTACTCCGGTCATAACTATCTTTATCTTTCATGCATTCATGTAATGAAATGCATAAATCACATATGAGTAATTATTCACTTTCATATATCATCGGATCTTAGTTCGGCATTCAACATTAAAGTTGAGAATTACTTTCACTTTCATATGCAGACGTTTAACAATCAAATCATGTATCACTTATTTAATCAAATTCACATACAAATAGCACTTCGATATCTTCACATTTAGCAAACTCCTCAGACATTCACTGTCTGGAATTAGTACAATCACATTTCATTTCAATAGTAATTCAAAGCAGTAATGTAAAACATAACAAACAGTGAATGAGACCATCTAGGTCAACTCATGATACACTCCAGATTAGCAATAACTTCCATGACTTGGAAATGTCTGACCACAGACGTTTATCCTACACATCCAAATTATGCAATTTACAAATTGCACACATATACATATTGATAACTTTACACATTTATAAGCATTCGTTTTTGCACAAATGTGTATACAGAACAAGTATAATGCATGCTCAATAACAATCTCAGGTATCTTATCAGATTTCACACTATATCCACATTTGCATTTATAACTCAATTACTCATCATTTCATTATTAGCATTACTTGCTCTTATTACCAAATTCTCATTCACTTATACTTGATACACTTTACTCCTCTTCTTTGAATCATAACCCTATGAATATCTTTATTCCCAAACAAACTCGTACCTTTGGTACTTTAATACCAATAATTCATTCACTAATATTATTATAACATTACAAGATCACACATTATCCAAACTCTCCTTTCTTCTTATAAATTTCTCCAAATTTTCAAACCTTCGAGTTTATTTTCCATGATCAATTAGACAATACAAACGAAGTAATTTAGTAACACTTTCTTCTAGAAAAATTTTCCTCATTGTCTTAAGTTTCTAATGACAATAAAATTTGGTTCAGTAATCTGAAAGTTATACCTTAAACATTTTTAGACCATTCTTTTACTAAAATAGTACACTATACTCAACTTCCATCCAAAAATTGAAAGTCTTAGAGACTGAAAATTTTTTGACTTCTTCATATAATTTGTATCCCTATGTCTCTAGTGTATTACAAATTGAAAATCATCTCATTTGGATGATTATAGAACAAGATATTATTAAAATATTGAAGCTTAATCCATGAAATCTTTCTAGTTATCAAATTCTATTTGAGAGCACAGTGTCATGATGTGATAATTAAGTTGTGGTCTAGCAATTAACACTCACAGGCGTGAGAGAGAGCAGTCACGGGTGTGAGGAGAGGAGTCACAGGCGTGAGAGAAGAAGAAAAACAGTCGTACTCTCTCATTTCGAACTCTCATAACTTTCAATACAAAAATCCAAAAATTTCAAACTTCATATCATTAAAAATATAAAAGAAATCTATACAACATTCATGCAGACAATTTTGTCAAAATCTTCTTATATCAATATAGTTTAATCATGGAAGTTTTAGATCATATTTTTACCTCTTTTTCTCAGCTTTTTCTTTATCATTCCCATCTCAATGTTATCATTCAATATCTCTCAATTGATTTCTCATGGCTACTATTTTTTTTGGAGATGTAAATCAATGTGTTACGAATCCAATGGTTCAAGTCCCATATCATTTGGAGGTCAGAAGAAGGAGATATTGTCAAAACACTGAAGGATGTTCGATATTTTTCCAAACAAAGAAGTCACGGTCGTGCTTATCAAAAGTTGCGATCGTGCTAGTCTTCTGATTTTAGAGGAAAGTTGCGATAGTGTATAAGCACGATTGCGAGTTTCCACTCACTAGTGCTTCACCTTCTTATGAACTCTGCAACTTTTCTTCTTCTTTCTTTTCTTTTTAAACCAACTTCTCTAACACATCTCAACCTCATCTTCGACTTCCATTTAACTCCACACATTTAAAAACAGATCAAAAACAAAGAATTAACACTAAATATCAAAACCAGAAAATGCCACGCATGTTCTTCATTTTTCTACATTTTCCATCTTCTGCACTTTCTTCATTTCTTTCTCAAACTTTCATTTTAACCCTACACTTCTAACTCACATCTACTCTTTCTACTCCATTTCCATTTAACGCATTCACAGAACATTCAAGTTTACGCAAAAACATCAAAAACATTATTCATGCATCTTCTTTATGTTCTGCGTTTTCCATTTTTCTGCTACACTCTCATCATCATCTTTCAACACTTTCACTTCATCCTAAATCATTTCTATATCACAAACTCACCTTTCACCTTAACTCTACATTAATTTTGGTTGAACTTTTAAACCACCAAAATATTCACGTATGTATATATATATATATACACACACAGTGAAAGGAAAATAGAGCGTATATTTCTTTAAATCTTTCATTAATTTCTGTACTCTTCTCATGCATATTTTCATTGATCTTTCTAACTCAAAAATCAATTCCACACTATCTTATGACATATTTATCCTCAAATCTAAAAAATCACACATGCTGTATGCTCTGGTTTTTCACTTACGTTTTTAGCATATGTACTTTTTCATTTTGTAACATTAACGTCTAACTAACATGATGCATGTTTCATCTTATGCAATAATAAAGAACCATAAAATACTTATCTAAAGCTCCAAAGCCTTCGAGATCATATGAACCCTAGCTTTCTAATAATACTCGATCATCATCAATTGAGAATTGTAAGGTTAGGTATTGTTGGATCGGAAAACTAAAGCATGCACGATTTGGTTAAACGGTAGATTTCAAAACTTTTTTAGAAATCATAACACAGTGGAAGCAAGATATTCAAAACAACATGCATAGCTATATATGATACGGTATAAAGATAATAAACATAATAACAAGATGTTGTTATACTGACTTCTTCGCTACAACTTTAATTTCTCGTTGCGCTATCCTCTCCTTCTTCTTGTATGCAATCCTTGTCAATCTATCATCTCCTTGTTATTGTATCCTCAACCAACTTGATCTATTACTTTTCTTCTTGGACAATTTGGTTAACAAGATCCTTTGGTGGGAAAGGAGAAGAACTGTTTGGAGGAGAATTTTCTTAGAAGAAAGAAGGAAAAAATGAGACTCTTTCTTATACAAGTTTCGGCACATTCATGCAAGATTAGAGAGAGAGTGATAAAAATGCAAGAACTCTTTCTTACACATTCACTATTTCGGTTAACCCCAAAGGAAAGAAGAAGTTTTCATCAAATGCATCACTTCTTTCTTTAATCAATCATAAAGAAGACAATAAATGACTTTTCTCATTTGTCTTTAAGATGGCTATATGAAAAGACTATTGACCTAAATAAGACCTATCAATTTCAATTTTTGATAATGTAAGAAGGAAGATGGTCCATTTAATGTACATCTTTCTTCTTTAATCCAATGAATGATAATATGTTACATTACATGCCATCATTAAAAGACAACCATTAAACCATTTAATGGTAACATCGTTACTCCATTTAATGATGATAAAACATGATAAATACCATCTTTATTTAGCATTTGAATGTTAAATGTGTAGTTGCACATTCATCCCTAAAAATCGAAATTGCACCTTCTTTCTTTAAGAATTTTTGTTTTAATATAATTAATATAATTAATTAAATTACACCAAAGTCTAGCCCATTTCTAAATGTATATTTAGGCTTTTAATTAACCATTAATTAGAGCAAGCCTAACATTCAATTATGGGCTTTTAAAACCTCCATTTATAATTCTTACTTTGCTTGATAACCTTCCTTGAAACCAAGTGGGGAATCTTATTAGACTTAGACAATTCAAGCTCTAATAAGCCTAGAATTAATTTAATCTCATTAGAATTAATTCTAGCTTATTGACTAAATGTCATTCTACTAAAGACAATTAGTTGAACTCTTGAATTACTAAATATTATGAGAACACATATTTTCATGTCCAATTGTAAACCCTATTATGAACCTTATTATTGCCATCTGCACAATAAAGAATAAAATAATATTTTGCCCTTATGTTGGTTTTTCCTTCTAGATCTCCCGTTTTACTCTATATGGTGATTAATACACAAGATCTCATCTTGGTGTTAAGACTTGATAAGCAGCTAGCCCATCAAACTGCTGGTGCCAGTTTAATCACCAATCTCCGTAAAATATCTAAAAGTGAAGATATCACCATAAACTTTTTATTTAAGTGAATGTTCCCTAATATATGTTTCAATTAATAATTCCAACATACAAACACTGGATTGATACTTTGTAAAAATCCATTCCGATCATATCAAAAATTATAATGAATCATATATAAGTTCACCACTCATCAAGATTGTGGTCTATAATAAACGAATGCTAAAGTGTATGTTTTAAGATTAAAGAAACAACCTACTTTATTCTTTATAAACATACGTGATTCCATATTCATTCAATAGTGCCATTATCAATAGTCAACTACTATTATGATATGAAACTCATCATTCCCTTGAAGTAAATTCCTTTACATGGAGATAAATCGCAACACTATCGTCTAAACTATAATCAAGTGACCAACTTGATTATTCAATAGTGAATCAATTAATTTGGACTATAATAATATACATGTTTTCCATACATCTCCATATATATGTAAATTACATATAATAGAATCATGGTACCTTTTAACGAGATATATTATGCTTATACAAATAAAACCAAACTCTTTTGTTTTATTAATAATAAATATTTTCATTACAAAATTTAACTGGAACAAGATTAAGTTATACGTAAATACACTTGCTTTCTAGGACGCTATATTTACACAACCCCAACAATCTCCCACTTGCCCTAAAGCAAGTTTGACATATCCCTCATTCTAATCCCTTCTAGGTGACCCTCCAAGCTCTTTTGAGACAGCATCTTTGTGAACAGATCAGCAAGGTTTTGCTCTGTGGGAATCTTTACCACATTCACCTCACCACGTTGTATTTTCTCCCTTATAAGATGATACTTTCACTTAATATGTTTGACGACTTTATGATTTCGAGGTTTTTTAGAATTAGCCACTTCCTCACTATTATCACAATAAAGTGTAATGACCTTTTCTACCTCAGGAATTACCTCCAAATCATTTAGGAACTTGCGGAGCCAGACTGCTTCCTTTGCTAGTTCACAAGCAGCAACATACTTAGCTTCCATAGTTGAATCAGCAACACAAGATTGCTTGACACTCCTCTAGACTATGGCTCCACCTCCTACCGTCTAAGATAACTACTCCCACTAATTCTGCTGAAACATAGGATCCATCTACTATCTTGACTTGAAACTAGTGTTTAGGTAGTCTTTTCCTTTTCTATAGCCCATGCAAAGAATTGCAAATGTGGTCAGTGGCTCTTTAATCTAATATCCAAGAACCAGATGAATATGTCACATTTCTAGTTCCTAACAAACTTAGGAAACCTATACCTTGTTTGCTTTTGAGGAACTCAAGGTAGACTACACGGTTTCTTTTCCAGTGGCCCTTCTCACCATAGTGGAAACATTTTCCCTTAGTGTCCTCTTTGGCCTTCTTTTTCATTGGTTGGGCTTTAACCCCTTTTTGGTCCTTCTTTTTCATTGGATCCTTTTTTTTTTGCTTGCCCTTACCCTTAGGCTTAGAGGAAGATGCTACATTAGCTTCTGACCCATTAGCCTTGATATTTAATATCTCCTCCATACTCTAGAGGGTATTCATCAACTCACTCAAGGTGTAGTCCTTGGTGTTGAGCTCATTGTCCAACTTAAACTACTGAAAAGAAGAGTTTAAGCTATTGATGATCACAATCATCTGTGTTTTCGCATCCATGTTCGACCCAAACATCTCAGCCTCAGTAACCGTAGAGATTACCTTAAGCATGTAATTTTACACTAGTTTACCAGGCTTTTATCTGAGATTGTGATAGGTTTGGATAGCTTTCACCTTTATAGACCTGGTCCTCACACTAAACATCCTATGTAGGTGATGGACCATTACACTGGCATTTTTTATGCCTGCAAGTTACTTCTGCAACATTGCGCTAACAAAAGCCAGAATATAGCACTTGGCAGTCTTATCAGCATTCTACCATTGCTCATATTAGACAACTTACTCAGAAGTTGATTTGTTACCCAGAGATGCAGGCTCATTGTCAGTTAATACCCATGAAATTTATTCATATTGGAGAACGATGTCGAGGTTACGTCTCCATTGATTAAATTTGTCTCTGTTTTCCAATTTGTTATTAGTCAAGAGCATTGTGAGAGGATTCATATTGTGGTAATTATGTCTAAAATATAAATTATTAAAGAATAAGCATGCTAGTCAAAATTGTTAGATCGAAAACAAAAGCATACAAGATTTAGCTAAAACAGTAGATTTCAAAACCTTTTTTGAAATTAAAACGCAATGAAAACAACATATCCAAATCAACATATTTCAGCCATACATAATACAGTATAAGGAAAATAATTAATATAAGAACAAGTTGGTAGAAATATACCGACTCTTGGCTACAGCTTTGACTCCTTGCTTTTGTATACTCTCCTTGTCAATGAATCCTCTTCTTATTATTGTATCCTCGACTAATTCGATCTACCACTTGTTCTCCTTGGACAACTTGGTTACTAAGATCCTTTGGTTGGAAAGGAGAAGAAATTTTAAAGAGATTTTCCTTAGTTGTAAGAATCCAAAAATGAGACCCTTCTCATTCAAGTTTCGACTAGGCTATGCAAGAGAGGAGAGAGTGAGTCAAAAAATGCAAGAACCCTTCTTCACTCTTTCTCAATTTTGGTTAACATGAAAGAAAGAAGTGTTGTACATCCAATGTGTCACTTCATTCTTTAATCAATCATAACGAAGCCAATAAATAAGACTCTTCTCATTTGTTTAAGATGGCTATATGAAAAGATCAATAACCTAAATGAGACCCTCTCATTTTCGGTTATAGATGAAAGAAGGAAGAGAGAGTATATCAAATGCACCTCTTCCTTTCTTTAATCACATTAATGCTAAAAGGTTACATGCCATCATTAAAAGATAACCGTTAAACCATTTAATGATGATAAAGTATGATAAAAACCATCTTTAATTTAGCAATTCAATGCTAAATTTGTAGCTCCACATTTAGTTATAAAAAATCAAAATGTGCCCTCCCTTTTTTAATAACTTTGTTTCAATCTAATTAATCTAATTAATCAAATCAAACCAAAGTCTAGCCCACTATTAAATGTTCATTTGGGCTTCTAATCAACAATTAATTAGTGTAAGCCCAACATTCAATCATAGGCTTTAAAACCTCAATTTATTTTCTTACTTTGCTTGATAACCTTCTTAGAAGCCCAGTGAGGAATGTAATTCAAGCTCCATTAAGCCCATAATTAATTTAATCTCATTAGAATTAATTTTAACTTATTAACCAAATGTCATTCCACTAAAGACAATTAGTTGAACTCTTGACTTACTAAATATCATGAGAACACATGTTTCAAATAAGATGTCCAATTGCAAACTCTGTTATGAACCATATTATAGCCATCCGCATAATAAAGGATAAAATTATCGTTTTACCTTTATGTTGGTTTTTCCTTCTATATCTCTCGTTTTACTCTATATGTTGATTAACACACAAGATCTCATATTGATGTTAAGACTTGATGGACAGTTAGTCCATCAAACTACTGGCGCTAGTTTAATCACAATCTCTGTAAAAACATCTAAAAGTGATGATATCACTATAAACTCTTTATTTGAGTGAATGTTCCCTTATACATGTTTCAATTAATAATTCCAACATGCAGACACTGGATTAATACTCTGTAAAAATCCATTCCAATCATATCAA